>PQWD01003945.1:0-65143 GCA_019425675.1 Leucinodes orbonalis | reverse complement strand
GCGCAAGGACGCGAGTTTCAACTCCCGCAATTCATCATCATCATCATCAGTCAATAAACGTCCCCACCGAGGGGCACGAGCCTACCGTATAGGGTGATTAGGCCTTAGTCCGTCCCGCGGGCCCAGTGCGGATTGGACGACTTCAACACACAACCTTCGAATCTCTTCGCAGGCGTGCAAGGTTTTCTCACGATGTTTTCCTTCACCGTAAGAGCGTCGGGTAACGTATATATATTTCGAAATTCGAAATACATTGGTACGTGTCGGGATTTGAACCTCAGCCCTCCCGGTAGGAAGGGACAGTCCACACCACTGAGCCACCGACGCTCGTGGCAGCACCGACTCCCACCAATTCGAATTTTCGTAATTACATGTACGTGCCTACGTTATCCGGCGCTCTTATGATCAAAGAAAACATAGTCATGAAACCTGCGCAAGCCTACGAAGAGATTCAAAGGTGTGCGTGAAGTCGACCAATTTGCACTGGGCCTGCGTGGACGACTTAGGCCTATACACCCTTTACGGGTAGGCTCGTGCCCCTCGGTGGGGGCGTTACATGAGCTGATGATGATTAACTATAAATTAAATTAACGTAATTCAACATTTCATGAAAATTATATTATATTAAGTAAAATGTTAGGTAGGTACATAATGTTTAAAACACGCTAGGAGAAATGTTTGTTATCTTAATAGTATATTCTGTGGGATTAGCATGGGTGATAATAACAATAATAAATATCCATTGACATTTACACAGCTGTTTGTACTGTTCGGGGATAGAACTACGAACCTCGTAGTAGTCGTCTTAAATGTGTTCTTAAGCATGTCTGTTTGTATTGGTCTGGATGTTTTCTATGTTTAATATATATGTATTTACAAAAAATATACAAGCGGTCGTACGTAGCACGGGTGGAAACTCACAACACAACGCATGAATCTATTGTCTACGTGCGTGCCACGTTATCAGTTGTTTAGTAATACAAGCTTTACGCTTAACTTGGGTCTAGATGGCGTTGTGTGAATGTCAGTGGATATTTTTTATTTATTTATTTGCTTATCTAACACTGTGACGTCATGTTGCTATGGCATAGAAAATGTATGGCAAGTCGTTTTGACACATCGAAAAAGTAGCTTTGTTATTCTCTCTGCCAAACCTGTATTCTTACTTGGTCGATTTTTCGTAGCTGTTTCCATAACCTTTCAACAGAGTAGTTAAATGCTACAAGCATGATTATTCTTCAGATATGTTTTTTTTTTGTTTGGAAAACTTTGTAAGGAACAAAGTCCCTCATTAGTGCCTTACGATTTCTCTTTCTGCAGTTATTTTTTAAAAAATTATTTTCTTCGCTATTTTCTCTAACAGAACACATTTTGCAATATCGACTATCCGTAGCAGTGAATGTCCAGTGGAAGAAATTTCTTGATGTATATATCTATACTATATGTATTTCTTCTCTACGAGTGAACCTTACATTAGTACTGACCAGAAGGTGTCTTAACTGATATTGAAGCGTTTTCCAATAAATTGTATTTAAATTAAAAAACTGTTTTGTTTTTATATCAACAAATTTTATTGCAAATATGTTTTTTTAATGAAAGCATTTAAGAGAATATCTCCAATAGATGCGTTATTGATGATAAGAGTTATCTGTAATGGAGGTAGTCCCTTAAATTTTGTTTTACAAAATGTTACATGCTATCAACCATTTCCAGGCATTCTTTTAGAACTTTCACGATATGATACAAAATGAGTACAAGTCTTACATAAAAAGGTTTGCACTCAATTTGTGAAAAATAATAGCACACATAAACGGGTTTCTCAAAGAAATGTAAAAACTAAATTCAATCACTCACTACATTCACACATGTACAAAACAGTAAATACATAGACTTTATTAATTGCTCCTTAGATCAAAAATCTGCATTATAATATTTGGTGTTGATAAATATCACTAAAATGTAGAGATATACTTGTACATGATTCCGTCAGCTAACTAAGGGTTCCACTCTCTCGGCAGTTAGGCACTATCACATTGGGACAGGTACTAAAGTCGCCAAGTACAAATTCTAATTATCTCACAATTGACTATTGGAAACCAACAAAACTAATTCAACAAGGCACAACAAAACATGATTCAATGTCTACACTTCCTTGAGAAGATACATTTGCATATATACCTATGCGTAATAATAAATCATAACATCATTATTTTCTATAGACAGCATACCAAAAATACCATGTTTTGGAATTTACATCGATTTAACAATATAACACTATTTTTCTTCTGTGGTCGGAAACTTTAAACAATGCAAAGCTATGTCAACAATAACGAATCACTTATTTGATGTTGCTCGAGATACGGCGTCACGCGAGCCGTGGCACCTGGCTGATAAAATATTTAACTATACACCATGATTTAACCTACAGCAAAACAAAATAAGGCATTCCCTACAAGTCACGTCTATTGAAGTTGAACGCAATTTCCGAATCGAGACTGAACGCACACACGCTTGTGGTCCGAGTTCATGGAAACGTCGCGCGATGCATCTGTTTTTTTTTATGAGATCAACACTCGTAAAATTATTTGGTCCAAAAGATAAAAAGATAAACTGTCTCTATGAACTCGAGTCAAAAGGCCGACTTACACAATTATTTTTGGCTCAACCTAGTTCCCTAGTCTATGAACATTACAACTAATCCTCACCAAATTATCTTTTTAATAGCTCTTCTTTTTACGAAATAACCTTGATATCTTTTAAGTGTTCTATAAGCTTAGCATAATGTGTTTTTGCTAAGCCTAAGGAACAGTTTTTTACATATAAATAAATAATTATGTAACATAATATCTATATCTAAATAGCTTCAGTTTCGAACTGGGCTCCCTTGGATATAGTGATAGGTCCGTACGTCTCGTGCTGCTCCAATTTCAACACTTGATGTTTCTTGAGTACAAGTAAACTGTAGAATTTCTGTGCGACCTGTAGACACAAAAGTTAGCATTAATTAATTATGTTTTATCTCAAAAACAATCTGTGGACACATATAACCCAACCCACATAAGTTAAGGTCTAGAATCTAGTGAAGATCTACAGTCCACCGTACGTAGCAAGGTATGCCCACAAGCCTAAGGGGGTATGACGTCACATGTTCACGATTCATTGCGATCGATAAGCTAACATAACTAAAAAAGTGACCTTATGGAAAATGATACGAAACTTAACAATAATAATTGAACAGTTGTTATGATGTAATAAATGATGAATGCTATTTGTGACCTCAACCTTTTTTTAGAGATTTGCACGCCCGCGTAATAAGAGAGAACGTGTATCCAACGCCCGTTGGTTCTTCAGCTGAATAAACCTAATTCATTTATATTTAACTTATTTTAAACGGAATGTAACTCTTATTTTGTTGCATGGAAAAAATGACGATAAATCCTACCTTCCTAGTAAATGATGTCACATCACTAGAATATTACCATCTCAGCTTGTCGCGTACAATATATCGATGACTTTAGTTCAAAGTCAAAACATATTTATATTTTTTGTATTTTAATCAATTGTTTTTATTGGATATATTAAGTGTTAATTACCTGTTTCCTATTATTGTGAGCAGGCGCGATGTCGACGAATGTGAGACACACTCCAGCGGCTAGTCGCGGCCGCATTGCCGCAAACAACTGGGCCGCACGTCTGTTCAGAACACGCTCTTCAAACTGCTCCTCGGTTTCTCCGGCCTCGCGTTCACCCTCGTCCGCCTGTACACACACCAGTTCATCATTATCATCAGATGAAGGAAAACATCGTGACGAAACTTGCACACCTCTACCAATAAATTCAAAGGTTTTGCGTGAAGTCGGCCTATCTGCACTGGGCCCGCGTGGATGACTAAGGCCTATACACCCTTTACGGGTAGGATCGTGCCCCTCTATGTTTAATGAGCTGATAAAGATGAATCAATTTTAATAATAATTTAAAATATCATCATCATCATCATCAGCTCATTAAACGTCCCCACCGAGGGGCACGAGCCTACCCGTATAGGGTGATTAGGCCTTAGTCGTCCACGCGGGCCCAGTGCGGATTGGATGACTTCACACACAACCTTCGAATCTCTTCGCAGGCGTGCATGAAGGTTTCCTCACGATGTTTTCCTTCACCGTAAGAGCGTCGGATAACGTACATATATTTTTCGAAAATACATTGGTACGTGTCGGGATTTGAACCTCAGCCCTCCCGGTAGGAAGGCGACAGTCCACACCACTGAGCCACCGACGCTCTAATAATAATTTAAAATATATATAAAAATAAAAATTCCAAATAATTGGAATTGATAAATTACTTAATGTATTTTTTCTTCATAATATCCTTTAGAATAAAATAAGCACTGGTATACTTTTACTATTCTTCCCATCACTAGTTGTCATCCATGTAATGGCGGGAGTTTGAAAAGGCCAATCATCATGCATATTTTCCTATGCCCCCGCTTCGGGGCATTGACCGAATTATTTGTTTCGAGAAATTCAAACATTAGGCTTCTAGGCTAGTGGTCGTTGATCGGGACGGAGGGTGTCCTAGTCGCGGGCTCCACTCACAATTCCAGACACAGTATAACTGTCTGTAAGTATGTACAACTGGCAAATAATGAATAATTAACATCTAAAAATATTAGCAACTAGCTTTTCCCCGCGGTATAAGATTATATTCTCCCGCAGTTAAACATAACCTAAAAGCGCGCAGCTCACGTGACGTCCGCCCGCCGCTCGATAATAGATTGCTATATATATAATTTAGCCTACATTACACATGAATGTTTGTTTCACGGGACGATATCCGGCACTGCGGTGGTACCTAGACGACTCAGTATCGAGTCTACCACCTAGTTTATATAGTTTTCGAATGGTGAAAGAATTTTTTAAGTCGGCCCAGCAGTTTTTGAGCCTATTCGTTACAAAGTTTTTCTCTTTACAATATTAGTATAGATAAAGAGAACTACGAATTTACTCGAATGAGTTTATGTTTACACCTAACTGTTTATTCATTGTATTTGTATTTTGCATGACTAAATAAATAAATAAAGATAAAAGAAACTTACGTGCTCTGGCGTGGGCGGCAAATCGTAATCGTGCTGTGGACTGTGATGTGGTGGTTGGTCGTCGTATCCTATCATATGCATGCCACTCTGAAATGAAAAAGATATGTTTTAACCAATGATGTAAAAAGTATATTTTCGTGATATGCTCACAAAACAACCGCAAAAGTGTTCCCAATGCAGCGAAAGCACACATACACATTTATTTCGAATGAGCGGACATTTGCCTACAAATTGATGATTTGGGGCTGTATAGCGCGGTGCGAATATTGATGGAAATTCATTTATTTATCGATACGATTTAAGAGCGTCGGCGGCTCTTTGGTGTGGACTGTTGCCTGCCTATATGGAGGGTGCAGGGTTAAATCCAGCCACGTACCAATGTATTTTCGAAATTAAATGTTCATTTATTCGACGCTCTTACGGTGAAGTAAAACATCGTGAGGAAACCTGTGCACGCCTGTGAAGAGATTCAAAGTTTGTGTGTGAAGTCTTCCAACCCGCATTGGGCCCGCGTGGACGACGTCTTATACACTCTTTACGGGTAGGCTCGTGCCTCTCGGTGGGGACGTTTTATGAGCTGATGATGATGACGTTACAAGATATATATGGTGTTGGATTTACCTGGTATGTGCCTGCGAGCGCGCTCAGTACATCCTGGGCGGCATCCAACTGCGGCAACATTGGCGCTTGCTCTAAGCCGTGCAGTAGTACGCCATGACTTAGACCTGTTATTAGTATAACATATTAATAGGAAAATAATTCAGAAGAGAGCGTTCAAGTACAAATGAATAATCATTTCATATTACTTTTTATATTATTTCCGTACAACGATTAATGAGGCTGTAATTGAAAATCAAGGTTTGCTTCAAGTAAACGATTTTTTCTGAGGTATAGCCTTTTTGGGCTGCTGCGACACACACATAACCGCCGTATATTTTATCTATTTATCAATGATTTTTTATTCTATTGCATGCCCTTCATTTTTTTATTATGTTTTTGTTCTTCGTATTGTGTTTTGTATGTTATTGTAATGAATTGCGTTATTTTGGTATTGTAATGAAATGTGTGTGTTTCACTGTACAAATAAATGTTTATCCATCTAATCTATTAATAATATACGATGGGATACTATACGCGAAAACGTCTCCACATACCCGATGGCGTCATCCCTCCGTGCTGTAGCCCGGCAGGCGTCATGCCGCCATGTTGTAGCCCGGCTGGCGTCATGCCTCCATGTTGGAGTCCCGCCGGCGTCATGCCGCCGTGGTCTAAACCTCCTTTGAAATAAAGTTATATTTCATTGTTTGTTTTTATTGTAAGATAAAAGCGAAAATTAACTCGGAAGGTATAAACATTTTTCCTACTAAAAAAAACTGTATGAGAAACAAAGCTATAAAATGGTTATTAATTTCATTAAGTGTTCAACTTGGTGATTCAATTAATAAATACAAAATTTTATCATAAAATCTAATCTAAATAACTTTATTAAAATATTACAAAATTTTTCAACTACACATTTAACTTTTCAGGATATAGTAGAGATATTTAATTAATATATCATCCATATACATATTATACGCCGATGAGTTAACTTGACAATGTCAACAACGGTCTTTAAAATACTAATAAAAAATTGGATTAAATATTGAATAATATAAGTATACCGACCTGGCGTCATACCGCCGTGGTGTAGCCCCGCAGGCGTCAGACCCCCGTGTACAAGGCCTCCTGGAGTCATGCCACCCTCTAACCCTAAGCCTGGCGTCATTCCACCGGGCGTCATACCGCCGGGCGTCATACCTGTATGAATAAAATAAAATAATTTTTATTTTCTACTAAATTACATGAACACAAATTTACAAGTTCATATTTAAATATGAATAAAAAAATATGAAAATAAAATTCATTTCATTCTTTCAATATCATCGAACATTTCTAGAAGTAATCATTTATGGATTTGTACATTTAAAGAATTGCCCAATGATATACTATGTAGTCAATTTGAAAATCAGTCATTGCTAGACTTAACCCAAAATACATTAAGTAAGACTAAACCACGATGAAATTATTCATTTCAATAATTGGTCAGACTTGTAGTCAATTCGAGAATCGGTCATCGCTAGATAATAAACTAAACGTATATAAAGACCCAAAATAGTTAATCATACCACAAATACGACCGATCCCGGTAGTCAAACTCCTTTGGTTAGCAGCATTTTTTCAAAATTTTACTAGTCATATTTAAAAGATGGTAACTTACCGCCGTGATGTAATCCCGCGGGAGTCATACCACCAGCAGCTAGACCCAAATCCGGTTGCTCGCCATGTTGGAGACCTGCCGGGGTCATGCCGCCGTGTTGTAGACCTCCTGGCAACAACATTTACATTATATAGTCTAAAGTCTTACTTAAATTACCCCGTGATTTCAAATTTTACAGAAATTATTAACATATCAATTAAATAAGAGATTCTTCCACTGTTCTAAGTAAATATCAATAGAAAGGAAAGTTGTGTTATTTACACTATTTAAACCACTTAAAAACAGGTTTGACTGACACCCATTTGGTGTTGCGGTTGAGACGTCGGCTGCAACACCAAGGATTCCGGGTTCAATCCCCGGGCAGTACAAACATTTGTGTGCATGAATGTCTGTTTGTCATGGTCTTGGTGTTTTCTATGTATAATATGTATGTATTTACAAAAAAATATATTATATTAGTATGTTTATCCGTTGTTAAGTACCCATAATACAGGCTTCACGGCGCTAGATGGCGCTGTGTGAATATCAGGGGTATTTATTTATTTATTAATGTTTTAGCTCATTAATAAGCTGAAACATGGTGGTGTGGTCGTCCATATGCCCACCTAATCGATATTGCCGCTAGCTCTTTTTTTAGTCATAGTCTGATTCATCTTCAATATATACACTTGACCTCGTCTAGAGCAAAGGACAGATAACGATAATGATGGTTAGCATACCTGGCGTCAGTCCGCCCGGCGTAATACCGCCTTGCAGCAACGTGCCTGGCGTCAGTGGCCCCAGTGTACCCGGCGTTAGCGGCGGTCCCAGTGAACTTAACATGCCACCTAAAGTCGAAAGGATGTTTCGTTAAGAATACTTCTGTAAAAGCTCAAGACTAACGGAAAGACGATTGAAAATTTTAATTGTTCATTTAAAGGTCCTGGTTTTAGTATAAATGTGCGATATTTTAGATTGTCTTCTTACGAAAAAAGGTAAAAAAAGAGATAACTATGGTAAGTGACAACTATGGACTATAATAATAAGCTCGCTTTTGAATATCATATTAATTTTATGACGGAAAAGGCCTACAAAATACTAGGTTTTGTTCTCGGAACTTCTAAGGATTTCAAAGATAGTTGCACCCTAAAAGTTCTTTATTTTGCATTTGTCAGGTCAACCCTGGAGTATCGCTCTGTCGTATGGTCCACCTTATATAAAAAATATAAAGACAGTGTTGAGAAGATACAGGATAAATTCATAAAGCACTTGACGTTTAGATTTATCATTGAGTCATCAGTATCGCTCTCTTGAGTAATATCAATCTAAGATGTCTCGGGTTGAATTCTCGTCACCCTTTATTTAACGTCCCAGCAGTGTCCACTAATTATGCTGGAAATATGCCCTTGCTGTGGTCCTGTCGTATTTGCAATAACTATTTCCAGGACGTTGACATATTCAATTCTACGATTGGACAGTATAAAAGGGCTGTGGATGATATTATATGTTGAGATTTATGTTAAGTTTGTTAATTACTTGTTGTTTTTGTATGTGTTCAAAGTTTATAATATTTTTTTGTAAAGTATCGTGGTAACTTTTTAGGTTTTACTAATATTTTGAATAAGTGGAAACTTAACTAGTCTATGTTATATTTGTATATGTAAGTAATTGTATTTTGATGTACTGTATGTTTCCTTAAAATAAATAAAATAATGCCCAATGATCTCAAAAAAAGGGGTTACAATTCTAACTTGTATCGACAAGATGTGAAGTTGCAATATCCGCGAACAATTTTTAACTTTATACACGCTACTTTTTTCTACTTTTTATTTTAAAATAAATTATAAGATGATGATTTTATACGGATATATCCCGTATCCAGATAGTAATTTAAATATTATTGCATATTTAAAAAATATATATGCAATATCTTTATTAAATAAAAATCAAAACATGCAATTCAGTGTAAGCATTCCACCACCATTTAAACATAAGCAATGTGCAAGTAAAGCCAACAGATTTCCCTAAATGTGCCTGTATTGTGCATGAAATAAGAAATATATGTACAGTTGTGACAAAGAAATAATATTAACAAAATATATAAATAGTGACCTACTTTTTATAGATAGGTTAGGTTAAGTTAGATTTTAGTATATTATAATTTACTTACTACAATTTAGATTCTTGCAAGGGTATAGATTACATTTAAGGTCAAGCTCGTTCGCTATTTTACTTATTAATTACTAGTTTTTCTTTCTATAAATAGGCTAAAGGTCACATTGTTACTGATCCCAAGTATATTTGCAGTCATTCGGTTACTCTCCCCACTTTCACTCCTCACAACTTTTAAACGGCTCAACCGATTTTCATCAAACATGTCTAAGAACACTCGCACATAAGTCACCTTTAATACAAAAAAAACTAAATTGAAATCACTGCATGCGTTCGGGAGTTATGATGCCAGAGACAGACAGACACGTCAAACTTATAACACCCCTCTTTTTACGTCGGAGGTTAAAAAGGGTGAATTTCATTGCTTATTAATCTTTGTGATATTCAAAATATATTAACGTGTCTTCCGAAAAACGGAACCATTTTTCTTATATAAAATTCAGCCTACAATGTCGTAACCAAACCGCAAGTTACTTTCCACAGTGGTCTCCCCGCGAGATTCGAACCCACGACTCCCAGACCTAAACCTAACACTCGCATAAGACGACGAAGGCAGTTCTGGCTGATGATAAGCTGGTTTCTGATAATGAATATGATAATTTACCTGGCGTTTGTGGCTCCTCGATCTCGTGTCTCGGTGATGGCGGCACCGGCGACGCGGCGACCGGCGGCTCTACGCGGTTAGTATGCCACGTTAGATACGAACACCACACATGCCTTGTACGTATATCTCATAGTTTATACAACTATTTTTGTGTGTCTCCAATGAAATCAATAAAACATTCCATTTTACGTGTAAATCGCCGTTAAAATCAATAAACGATTCATTAATTGTTCCCATTTGTTGACATAATAATAAAAAACAACTCAACGTTTTCACTCCTTTGAATTAAACAATAGGGTAAGACCCAAGTGTCGTCATATATTTTTTATGGTATTTATAGCAAAATCTTCTTTGACATTGATAATAACGACTTTGGTCATATGTATTGTCCAATAAATTTAATTTAAAATCTTACAGTCTAAAAAATAGTATTTGATTTATTATTTATTTAATGATTTCAAATTTAACTTAACAAAAGGGGACTTAAAAATAACCCGAGATTTCTTAATCTACAAAATAATCTTTACGAAACTGGGTATATTATGAGATATACGTATCGGCAGACAATATAGCGAATGAAATTATGGCCACCAGAAATGTATAGCATTTTGACACAGAAATAGTATTACATGAAAAGCGTGAACCAATTGATTAGCCAATGTGAGATTTATATGTAATCCATTTATTGCTTTGCAAAAACCATGTGTAAAAGTTAGTTTGCAATTCAATTTATGAAGGTTTATTAGATATTGAATTTTAAACTTACCGACTGAAGGCTCGTACTCCTGCGGTACAGGTGTAGGGGGTTCTAACTCTAATGGAGCTGGCGCTGGTGTCTCTGGAGCTTGAAGAGTCTAGGAAGAACAATGATGCATGTATTGCTTTATGAAACTTTTTTAACTTTATGGACAGATTAAGTTTTAGTTTAGGAAGTAGAGGAGCTACGTGAAAGTACGCAAATTGGAAATATGCTCTATTTTATTTTTATATTTTTAAGAATTTGCAGACAAATTTTAAGTACGAATCATTGGTAGTTAGGCTTCAACTTATTTTTAAAGCAAAATATGACAAAAATATTTAATTTAAATTAAATTTGTTGGCAACTTTCAAGCAATTACAGGATTAAGATCTCAAAGTGAAATCTTAGATAAGTTTTCCACCGGCTCTTTTATTGTTGGTATGGCAAGAGAAATAGATTATATTTGATCCCTGCACACAACTTGTTATAAATTCACCATAATATTTTTAACCAAAATTACAGTTAAAATATTTAACAGCTGGAAGGATAGAGTTTCCTACTAGAAACTATTTTTTAAATATTATTTTAAGGAGTAACATGTTATAATTTGAATTGCATCAAATAAATATTTTTCTGTCTTTCAAATTTATGAAAACAATCAGAAGTTTTCGGAATAGAAAGCGCACTACCGTGACATCACCAACCTTAATCGCCTGGTTAAGTCCAGCAGTTGACTAGAGCTGTGGTACCTACCTCCTCATGCCTTCGCTTGCGACCGCCGCGTCTTGGTCCCGATGGCTCGGGCTCAGGCGACCTCGCCTCGCCTCTTCAGTCTCACTCCGCAGCGTCATGTTCCTCTGGTATTTCTATACATACATAATATAAAATATACAATATAAATATTTACTGACATTCACATAGCGCCATCTAGCCCGAAGTTAAGCGTAAAGCTTGTATTATGAGTACTAAACACCGGATAAACATACTTATATACTCTTCTTTTTATAAATACATACATTTTAAACAATACCGAATTAAATTATTAAGGTTGGATTATCTAGAACATAACAAACTACTATGTTCTTTAATGTTCTAAAAAAGTTGTCCTTATGTATATTTCTAAAACGTACATTCAATCAGCCGGCGAATATATAAGCTTCATACATTTTCTGTTACTATTGCTTTATTCTTACGCTCTGTCGGCACCAGTATGATGCGATTCCACTCTGTTAAATCTCTGATAAGATATGTTTTGCAAAATTTTACATTATTATCTTTCAGTTTAGCTTATAAGTGCTATACTGGTATTGAAGGTTCCATGTAGGAATAATATAACTGAACATTTAAAAAGAAACTGTTTTACACAACATTTTATATTCCATGTGTATGTTCACAATCGTGTTCTTTACTTAAAATTCTTATTTCATTAGAAAAGCCAAATCATAAGTACATAAAAAAAAAATCGGGCAAAGAATACTACCTTGAAGAGCACCCTGCTGGGTATAGGACGCGCTGGCAACGTGAAAAGTTTCTCCACACCGCCAGTCTCCTTCCAATGCATTAATCGTCTCGTAGGCGGCGCAAGATCTAACGTCGTCACGATGTCCGATGTATTGCTGAGCTGATTTTTCATCTCTTCGCCAGATATATTTTTAACCTCGTCCACGATCAGCTTGCGTTTGCGTTTTGTTTTTGTTATTCCTGATGGAATAGACCAAACATTTTATTCAAGGTATTATTAAGGATAATTCTTCACTTTTGCTAAAAAACTGTTTAGTTTTGAGACAGAAAAAAACATCAAATTGGCCAAGCGCGAGTTGGAATCGCCCGTGGAGGGTTCCGGAGCAGCAAGTAACATAAAATAAAGTAATTTTTATTTACTTAGGCACCTATTACAGCTTAAATATGAAAAATAGTGGTTCACCGTTTATGACGAATAAAAAAACTACACACCAGAAATTGTTCAAACTGAATTTCGTTGTTAGATTGTATGGTAATGTACATCATATATATTTTTTTATTTTATCAACCTCATAGTTTAGAAATTAGAGGGGACCCCAGGGGACACAAGTTTTTCAACTTTCCCCTCCCCATGGGACACAATTTTTTCAACTTTGGAAGTGTCTTTCGCGCAAACTATTCAATTTATAAAAAAATATATTAGAAACCTCTATATAATTTTTTAAGCTCTACACATTGATACCACACACGGGGAGGTACGAAAAAAAATTTTGAGTTTCAGTTCAATGTATGGGGAACCCCAAATTTTTTTTTTTCAAGTTTCTTGTCAAAACCTAATAGTTATTCACAGAATACATATATTCACAACGTTTGAATGGTGTAGTATTTATAGTTTCGGAGAAAAAAGGCTGTGACATACGGACGGACAGACAGACAGACGAATCTATAAGGGTTCCGTTTTTTGCCATTTGGCTACGGAACCCTAAAAAAAGAGAAGACATGGTCATGCAGTGACTAGCAGATATTCGTGATTAACAATCTATTGATAGCCGATCAGATTTAGATTCTAATGAATTGGGCTTCAAATAACAGCACTCACTCAGTACACTTAGGTAACCTTGATAGGTACAGCTGTCCCTAACCCAAACATAGAAATTATGGAAAAACAGTGAGCTATGCCCTAAGTCGACCTTGATTTTTACTTTATTACACTAAGCCTATATTTATACTAGTAAGTATAACAGGGAATGATTTAAATATTACCTTTCAACACAGTAGCATCGACTGGCGCAAGAGCGAAAGACTCCTCGTCGTTGTTAAGCAACGTGGTGTTGTCTACTTGCTCAGGTTCAGTTATTTCAGGCGCCGCCACACTTTCCGGTCCTCCTACCTCTTCGCCCACTTGGTCTACCTCCTGTACATTTATTATTAAGATAAAAAAACTGTATTTTATGGATACAGTTTATATAAAAATGTAGATATATTTGTATGTATGTATACAATATTTGATTAGTATACATCAAAATTAGTTTTGTCTAAAAATTATATTTGCGACAACCAATACGAATTGTAGGAGGCAACTTAAATCAAAGTACTGTGGATGGAGGATAGCCACCAATTAAACTGTTACTGCCCTGTTTCTGAAACACAGTCATTCTTGTATGTATGTAGTAAACTTAATTCGTCAATAAATAAATAAATTAATTAATTTTTATCCAAAAAAATATATAAACTTATAATAAAATAGTGGACAAAGAGGGACCTCTTGAATTTAATTACTTTTTAAATGCCTTAGTGAAAAATCGAACCTTACCATAGGTCGGACCGAAGGTGGCCTAGGAACAGCTGGCGGCGGCATCAGATCGGCAGCTTCCTCCATAGCGCGAGGTGTTTCGTGCGGTGGAGAACCTCCCCAACTACAAACATTATCATCATCAGCTCATTATTTGCCCACCCTACCTACTGTACTGTCAATAGTACAAAAGGTGATTTTCAAGAGTACAAGTTAAATATATGTTTAAGTTATAAAGTGAACAGTCGGTCAGTACGCACAACTGGTGGTAAATAATACAAAGATCTTTATTTTTAGCAAACAAGTCATTCATAAATTGTTGATATTGAGGTCTCATTCTTTTAAGTTAAATTACCTGGGGGGTTACCGTATTACAATAATATTACTTCACCTTTTACAAAAATACTGACGTATCATTATAACAATACTGTTTTAAGAGATTGCGGCAACCCCCCTGTAGCAGAATGAGACCGCTCTCCTCAAGACACGGCAGCATGACTTGTAACAATTTAAGATAATACTCTCGCGTGCAAGTAAATCGACTCAAGCCTCAAGTGCGCATAAAAAGTGATATAACTAAAAAATGACTTATTTTACCTCTATATAATGTTTTACATAATTAAAGCCTAGTAATTAGGCTTTCAAATGGTAGCATAATATCAGTAATTTAAATAAACACTTGTACTTAGAATGCAACTGAACGCAACCTCCCGTAAACTGCTCTGCGCTCTTTTCACAACTTGCGCGACACAACCCCTATAAAACCCCCTGTAATCATTTTTTTCTTATCAGTCGCTCATTAGACGTTGACCTGAACACATCTCTGCAAATTAAAGCCGTCATTTGAAGAAAATTATGGATACAACACCTGAAGAAGCCGCTCAAGTCGTTGCCCTGTTGCAAGAAGGGTTGAACCAGCGAGAAGTCGCTCGTCGTTTGAATATGAGTCAGTCCGCTGTCTCGAGAGTATACAGAAGGTTTCAAGAGACTGGTGCCTTCACTCGGAGGCCTAATACCAGCCGACGCCGGTGCACCTCGGAGCGTGACGACCGGTTTTTGGTCTCGACCTCTCTCCGAAATCGACACCTTACCGGCGTAGATGTGCAGCAGGAGCTACGTCAAGTTCGCGGGGTGACTGTCAGTCAGTGGACAGTTAGAAGAAGGTTGAAAGAAGCTAACCTTACTCCGAAAAGACCCGCTACAGGCCCGAAGTTGACCACAGCTCATCGTCAAGCACGCCTTCACTTTGCTCGAGAACATTTGGATTGGAGCATAGAGCAATGGCAGTCAGTCCTGTTCACAGATGAGACGAGGATGTGTCTCCATGGCAGCGACAGGAGAGTCGGGTATACCGTCGTCCCGGTGAACGGTTTTCACAGTGCTGCTTTGTGGAAACCGTTGCATATGGTGGCGGATCTTGCATGATGTGGGCTGGAATTTCCTTAGAAGGCAAAACGGACCTTGTTTTCGTTCCTGGGGAGGCCGGGAGGAGGTCTGACCAGTGATCGTTACATTGAAAATGTTCTACTGGATCAAGTTGTCCCTTATCAAGGCTTTATTGGGAAAATTTCATCTTGATGCATGACAATGCCCGATGTCACACTGCTCGGGCCACACGTGATTTCCTGAACGAAGTTGGAATTCACACTATGCATTGGAAGAGCTTACACAACCTATCCAATTGCACCGAGGAGTGAGACAGGGAGACGTTATATCTCCGAAACTGTTCACAGCTGCATTGGAAGATATGTTTAAGCTGCTCGATTGGAAAGGACTTGCATCAACGTCAATGGCGAGTACTCACTCATCTTCGATTTGCCGATGATATAGTAATCATGGCAGAATCCATGGAGGATTTAGGTACTATGCTCAATACCCTTAACAGAGCTTCGCAACAGGTGGGTCTTAAAATGAACATGACAAGACGAAAGTCATGTCTAATATCCATGTTGTGCCCATACCAATATCAGTTGGAAGTTCTGAACTCGAAGTTGTAGACGAATATGTGTACCTGGGACAAGTAGTTCAAATGGGTAGGTCAACTTCGAGCAGGAGGTTTCGCGTCGAATCCAATTAGGATGGGCAGCGTTCGGGAAGTTAAGGGAGATCTTTTCGTCCAAAATACCTCAGTGTCTCAAGACGAAAGTCTTTGACCAGTGTGTGTTGCCGGTTATTACATACGGAAGTGAAACGTGGTCGCTTACTAAGGGCCTCTTAAATAGGCTTAAAGTGCTCAACGTGCTATGGAAAGGGCTATGTTAGGTGTTTCTCTACGCGATAAGATCCGGAACACGGATATCCGTAGGAGAACTAGAGTGACCGACATAGCCCACAGGATAAGCAAGTTGAAGTGGCAGTGGGCAGGGCACATAGTGCGTAGAACCGATGCCGATGGGGCGGAAAGGTTCTCGAGTGGCGTCCGCGTAACGGAAAACGAAGCGTTGCCGACCCCAACCAGATGGTCTGATGATCTGGTTAAGGTGGCAGGTAGCAGATGGATGTCAACTGCAAGGGATCGGTCCGCTGGAAATCATTAGGGGGCCTTCGTTCAGCAGTGACTTTCTAGGTTGTAATGATGATGATGATGATTGGCCAGCGCTCAGCCCCGATTTAAATCCCATTGAGCACATTGGGACGAGCTCAAAAGGAAAGTTAGAGCGAGGAATCCAGCTCCGACAAACATCAATGAGCTCAAGACTGCGTTGGTAGAAGAGTGGGGTCGAATACCACAATCATCCATTAAAAGTTGATAAGGTCGATGAAGAATCGCATGAGAGCAGTGATCAGAGCTAGAGGAGGAATACCAAATATTGACACGAATAATTTTTTTATCTTACGCACATTTTGTTTCATTTAAACACAATAACCCCATACTGTGAAATTGTATGAAAATTCAACATTTTTTACATTATCATTAGCATTAACCTTTTTTACTAAACTACTGAATCGATTTTCATGCAACTTACCCATTTTAAAGCTCAATTACTAGGCTTTAATTATGTAAAACATTATATAGAGGTATAATAGGCATTTTTAGTTATATCACTTGTTATGCGTACTTGAGGCTTGAGTCGATTTACTCGCACCGAGTTTATATATTCATTAACTAAGCAAATGAAAAGTTATTGGATATACGTAAAATATAAATAAATAAGTTTAAATAGATGATCCATGACAGAGATAGATAGATGCATAGAGATAAGATGCAGAATTGAAAAAAGGAATAACAGTCTTGCGCCCGTCACGAGTGAACACTGTGCCTTCATCCTGAAACACACAAGTCGAAAACACTCCTATTTAACGGGCCAATTATCTGACACTGCGGTGGTACCTACTTAGACGAATCACTACCGAGAAATAAACACGGTCATTGGTTCCTTAGGATCTATCCCTAAGGAACCATTAAACAATAACAAAATAAGTGTTGTGGGATCCTACCTCCGCACCCACGACATAGATATATCCGTCGAAGAACCGGTATTTTGAAAGAATTATAAATAAAGAAAGAATTATTTATTTGGTACACACAATAAAATACATTCAACAGTAAGATATAAAATTAATAAAAAGTGCCAAATAGGACTTCTCAGCATTTGTCCTGACAAACTAAAAGGGTGCTAAGACAGACGCCGTTTTTCAAGGACGTGCTTTGGTGAGAAAAGAGTTAATTTTCAATGGTATACGTTGAATAACGTATAACAAACCTTTTTTTTTCGAATTACTACTGATGTTGGCCGCAGATGGCCTTTACAGCTTCACCGGGCAATTGGCGAGCGCAGATGGCTCTCAGCCTTAAAACAAACCTGTGTTGTGGGGAAGTGCCAGCGTCATAATGGTCCGCCATGTCATCGTCAGAATCCGGCGCGCCCGCTGCTGCCGTGTCGCCTCCCTCCACCCCTGCCGCTTCAATCTCCGCCTAGTTTCATACAATAATAATAAAATATTTGCCACTATTTGGCCTGTGTACCTTTAGGATTTCGAGAGCAATAAAAAGTTAATAAATATCCACCAACATTCCTGCAGCGCCATCTAGCCCCCAAACTAAGCATTTATACATAGAAACACTCAGCCCCATACAATCATTATATCATTATTTTGTACCAGTTGTTACCTCGCGATATTACCCTCGGTATATGATATTCTCTCGCAGTAAAATCGCATCGTTTAGTCACGTTTAGGGCGCAGTTCACAAGACGCGCGGCCGCCACGCTGAACAACATTACTTAATTATTCGAATTATAAAGAGTTTTTCAAAGATAAAAGTAGCCTATGTTTTTCCTTATTACATCAGCTACCTGCTATAAAAAGTCCCATCCTAATCTGTCCCGCCATAGAGATTTCCCACAAAAAACAAACAGATTACAGATAGACAATTTTTTAAAAACATAGGCTGTTTCATCATTGTCCAGTATATATGCAGGAAGAAAAAACATTATTTCAATATTACAAACAGACATTCCAATTGTATTTATATGTATATATGATTATGATTCGTATGAGTTCGTGGTACCTGTAAGGACTGAGGCTGTGCGGATGCTCCAGGCATACCGGGCGTGGCGCCTGCGCCGCTGCTACCCGCCGTGACGTCACCAAACAGATCGCCCTCAAAGAGACCACCCGCATCTGAAATATTGTGTAATCAGTATGGTATTCGGAACATTCCTAAGAACTAATAAGTTTTCATACATTACTTTTTTGTTATTAGTATACAGGACGGTCAGGACGCTCATCTGATGGTTAGCGATACGCTTGAACATGCGCTCTGTCATGGTCGGGCGTATCGCATTGAAGAAGAATAACAACTGATAGAGATTTATTATCCTTCATTAATGCCACACTGTACCCAACACCAGACACAACAGATGTTAGGTCTCTTATACTCGGTAATTTCACTAGCTACAGTGCCCTCATCTCGAAACACAGAAGTGCACAACACTCCTGTTTCCTACCTAGACGACTCAGTATCGAGTCTACCACGTAGTAAACAATAAAATAACTAGATGCACGGATCAACCAAAAAAATATAATAATTGTTATATTTATAATATAAAATTATTCATTTAAATTTTGACCTTGACGCATCGCAGATTACAAAATTAAAAGCACGAGCACACTACTGTCATTATGACAACAAGCGCAATTGGCACAATTTTGGCCCGGACTTTTTTTGAGTAAGTAAGGTATTACCCTAAGGTATCTTAGTTTGTTGGTAAACTAAGATACCTTAGGGCGAGTGTGTGTAAATTTAAGTCACTATGCATACTTCAAAGTAAAAAAGGCATTGATACAACTACAACAGCTTGGCGTGTTGAAAGTTAGCCCTTTCGAAAATAATGATCAATACTTAGCTATGTGATTCAAATTTAGTTCTGCTTTACTATTTAGACATAATTTTGTAAAAAATTTAGCAATAACAATTATTAATAATGATAAGTCATAAAGAAGTCAATGGGGATTAAATTCATTGCGTTACTGGGTAATATAATTTTATTATTTTTTTGTTGTAACAGCAGGCAGCTATTATGATGCCCAAAAGTTACTCAAATTTTTAGTTTACCAAATATACTTTATCGTCATCATCATCATCATCATCAGCTCATTAAACGTCCCCACCGAGAGGCACGAGCCTACCCGTATAGGGTGATTAGGCCTAAGTCGTCCACGCGGGCCCAGTGCGGATTGGACGACTTCACACACAACCTTCGAATCTCTTCGCAGGCGTGCATGAAGGTTTCCTCACGATGTTTTCCTTCACCGTAAGAGCGTCGGATGACGTACATATATTTTCGAAAATTCGAAAATACATTGGTACGTGTTGGGATTTGAACCTCAGCCCTCCCGGTAGGAAGGCGACAGTCCACAGCACTGAGCCACCGACGCTCTTATACTTTATCGTAATCTATGTATAATATGTCTGTCTTTACAAAAAAATGTATATAAGTATGTTTATCCTTTGTTGAGTACCCATAATACAGGCTTCACACTTAACTTAGGGCTAGATGGCGCTGTTTGAATGTCAGTGGATATTATTATTATTATTATACTTTCAAATTTTTATTTTATTTTTCAATTCTCATTAAAACCTTTTTAAAGATTTCAAAAAAATACTTTTAAATGGTGGACAGGGTCACAGGACCCTACTAAAAAGTAATTCTATATAGTTTACAAACTCATAGCACGTCATCCAACTAATTTAGTTTAGTAAATAAGAAAAAACTTACGTCCAAAGTCAGCAACATCGCCAATAGTGCCCCCAAAGCCATCGTCCATAGGTCCGTGAGGTGCTGCCTCCATCCTGCGCTCGTGCGATGGTGCAACAAGTGTGGGCACTCCCGCTGCACTCGTACTGGCAACACCGGCATCTTTACCCGCCAATTCCAATGACGAACCATCAGCAAATAGAAGATTACTCTAGAAAAAACAATAGAAAAGGCATGATGACTGGGTCCTGGAATCGTAAGAACTATTTTATAGAATTACAAATCTGGATTAAAAATAACAATGTGCTCTCAGCTCAAAAACTCATGTTTTATGAATTTTATTAGTCTTCAAAATTAGATGGGCAAGTCCATTTATAAAGTACATTAATTGTCAAAATTTGTAAACAAAAGAATAACAAATACAATTAAGCAACTTTTGCTATGAAACCATTTTGGTAAACACAACATTTAATATAGTTGTAGTACAAAATTCACAAACTATGCATACTAATTACTGTGGCGTGACGTCATAACTAGGTAGCCCTTTGTATGAAGCGTTTTTGGGAAAGTCCATTAATGTGTTTTTAGAATTAAATTATCTCTGAGAGTTTTAATGTTAACAGAGTAATTTTTTTACCAATGTTTCTATTATTATGCTATCCATCGATAAAATAGCAGAAAAAAAATTGTCATCATCCCTATTGTAAATGGCATATTAAATTCGATAATTCAGTTTATATTTTATTTTGAATCTTAGATCAATAATAACTAACTAGATGCACAATCACGAAGAAACGTCAACCAAAAAATGTAAGAGCCCTGTGACACATACATATAGTTATTGTTATATTTATAACGTTAAATTATTCATTCAAATTTTGACCTTAACGGGTCATACAAAGAGTCAAAATCAATAGCACGAGCACACTACTATGTGATTACCACATGTAGCAAGCACCATGAAAATGAATGAGAATTCTGCCCACCTAACGCGATGGGCAGTCTTTTGCCATGGAAATTTTTTGAGTGAATTGTGCATTTAATTAGTATATTGTTTATCTTAGTTGATAATATAGTAAGAATGTGATTTATGAACATGTTTCTTGGCAATGATATTGATGATTTCTATAAATGCAAAATTTAATTGCACATTGTAACTATTGGTTTACTTTTCAACCTTTCAACCAATATTTCCAAAAGGTTGATGACATGATCAACCTTTTGAAAGGAAAAGGTTTCAGGTTTTATAGGAAAAGGGCTGGTCCTCCCTTGATTAATGGCATAGAATAGAGGAGACCTCTGTCCAGCAGTGGATGTGAAAGGTTAACGAAAATAACTACAATAAAATCAATGATATTCTGTATATGTAAAACTAGATACGCCACCTGTGCCTCAAAAACGATGTGTGCTGCCGATGCATTCGGAACACTTTTTTTGATTATTTTGTGAGCATATCACAAATCTATACTTTTTTACATTATTGAAGAAAAGTCAGTTGGCAATATTTGACCCCATTAATTAAAATGAGTATACGACAAATCGGATAGAACAGAGTGGCTTGAATTTCAACATATATAGAACACAAAATTCAGATAAACATGAAACTTATTTTAGGTTACAAGTGTTTATTTACCTGTTCCAGACCTCCATCAGTACCAATGGCCTCTCTCATGATATCAGGGTTATCTGTATCAAAACCCATATCACCAAAACCATCATCATGTGTGACCAAATTTAATGAACCATAATCCTCCCTCATTGTGATCTCCTCAGCACGTGACTGGTTCAGGGAAAACTGTGCTTCAATGTCTACTTCACTGGAAGAAAAATATTCTAATGTCATTTACATTTTATTTTGTAATTATCCAAACAGTTACATAAAAAAATTGTATCACCAAAGACATTGAATTGACAAAAAATTAAATACCAAAAGATAATACATATAATTTATATCAACTTTTGCTATAGAACCATTTTAATGTTAAATGACTAACTACTAAGGTGTGACGTCATAATTAGGTAGCCATTTGTATGAAGCATTTTTGGGAAAGTACATTAATGTGTTTGTAGGATTGGGAAACTTCTCTGAGTTATGTTTATGGAGTCATTATTTTACAAATGTTTCTTTTATTAAGCTGTCAATCCATACCAGAGCAGAAATAAAATTGTCATCATCCCTATTGGACAATGTAAAGTGCAATTTTGTTCCAAACTAAATTCTTGTAATGGATAACATATTTCAAATTCATTATATTCAAAACAATTTGCTTAGAAAAAAAGGTTCTAGTGAGCCAACCGTAAGAGATAGACATATTAAGTATGCTGTGGTGGACATTCTTTTTAGAACTTTACAGAGGAACAACACTGTTTTGCTGAGGTTTGTAAAACTCTTTTCCATTTTTGATTGATGAATACTTAAATATTGTTAAATTAACAGTCACCTATAGATACTTACTTTAATTCAGGCATAGCTGTGTCAAAGTCATGGAACACTTCGGGTAGTGTTATAGCATTCATAGCTGCCTCTCTATGCTCTTCGGGCAAGTCTACCATGCCTGGCCTGAAAGCCATCTACAAGAACAATGTTTAAGATTTAATGAGTTGTATGAATCATTCAATTCCTTAAAATACAAACTTTCAAGTTTATATCAATGGTAACATAGGAAAACAAGATGGAAAATATACATACATAGATATGTCAAGTACAAGTCTTTGTAATTATTGATGTAATCAAAAATACTATTTCAAAATTTGAACTGTATAACTTGAGGACATAACGCCATACAATGTAATTTAAACCAAAGGTTTATTATCAAAATATGATTAAATGCAAAAAAATCGACATTCGGGATAGACTTAACCCTTAACAACCCACAATTGTCTCGCGGACTAATTTTTAAGTTTGAAGATAAATAAAACAAAAGATAAACAATATCTCTGCAAAAAACCCCTTTTATGTATTCTATTCCTATGTTTAACCGATTCAAAAAGTGTAATGAAAATTGGTTTAAGTGGTTAAAACATCAGAAAACAGTCCAGTTTAGTATATGAATGGACAACATTGAGAATAAATCCAACAAGTTTATTTACATACCTTAATCTTAACAAATGCTTCATTACAGTCTTGAAGCAAGTACTTTGCCTTTCTGGAGTAGATCCTCACTACACCGAGCAATAAATGTCCAGATGTTCGAAGGGCCATCTTCACTTTAGGCTTCAAAATACCGTCCACAGACTTCTCGATATTAGTTTCAAATACATGAGCCTTAGTTAACTTTTTGTCCCAATGTGCAGCCAGCCAAATTTTGGCCAAAGGGCCTTTTTTGGCTAGCACAAAGTGTGCGTAAAACATATTGGTAGTTTACAATTACCAGTTCAGCGATCACATCAACCTAGTTCTGAAAACAATGAATAAGCTTTTTTATATTTAACTGGGTTAATATAATAATTGTATAACATGTTATGATAAATATACAATAAATAGCACAAAATAATAAAAGGCAACTGTTTATTATGCCAAAAAACTGTAACGACCGCTAGCGATTTGGCGCCTATTCTGTATATCAAAATTAATTGTTTCTGTGTCATGTAAAACTAGCAACAAATATTGCCCTTTCAAAAAGGTGAAGAAACAAAAATAAATTACACATTTCACTTCATTATACCTGACTTATTTATCGAAAATTATAAAATGTAGCTTTCACACTCAACGTAAACATGACAACAATTACGCTTTCAAGATGGCGGCATAAAAAAATATAATTGTCTATGTCACACTGCCACATTCAGCAACAGACTATAAAATTTAATCATTTTGAAATGTGAAAGTTATAGTTGTTGGTTAAGAAAAACGAAGAGGTGAAGTCTTACCCTGGAGCCACATCAACGGGAAATGTCATTAAGTGAAGCGTTTACTATAGGTGTAGTCACCACATAAACGCGATAATTTTCAACATCATACAACGCCTTTTGCCGTTTGGCGATAACTTGACTGTCGGTACATCAAATAGATTTTCTTGATAATGAATTCGTTGAAGCGGTCACACTTAATATATCAATTAGTGTCGTGATCGCATAGGGTTGCCTCATTTTATTTTTGCATTTAAAGTACATTGGTTATTATAGGTGTTGCATTTTGTATTAGAAATTGTAGTCCTTTGCGATACTATAAACTGGTATTTATTTATTCCGTAATAAATATTCTATTCCTACCGAATACCAATCGTCAATAAATACAAAAATAAGTTAATATGATATGAGATACGGTGAGTAATAAAAATATTAGTGTGTAATACTTACGACTAATATCAAAATCAGCATCATGCAAAATAAAGTTTTTTCGCGTACTTTAAATTTTAATGTAATTGAACTCTATACTCATAGAGTACAATTGTACAATTAAATAACGTACAATATAAATATCAGCGGGTATTATTTATGAATGCCACAACGAGTTAAATCGGGTTGGCATCCAAAACCAACTAACCTTGAACTGGATCAAAGGACACAGTAACAGCAGGGCTAACGATGCTGCCGATGCCTTAGCTCGACAAGGTTCGGAAGTGAGATCAGTTGGTCCTGAGCCCATCATCCCACTACCAACAAACCTTCTAAGGGATCAAATTAGGCAGCGTACAACCTACTTACACAATGAATACTGGACATCCCTAGAGGAATGCAGACAGACCAAGGAGTTACTTCCAAAGGTCAACTGCCGTCTCTCTGGGATATTACTTAAACTAGGCAGGAAACGTCTAAGGCTGATAATTGGCACTATGACAGGACATTACAGTTTTAATAAGCACCTGTTCACTATTGGTGTTACAGACAGCCCCATGTGCAAAGCGTGCTGAGGAAACGACGGCCTATATCCTGCTGGAATGCAGTGAAGTGGCCGAAGTGCGAGGCACCTTGGCTCGCCGAGGACCCTTAGAGACGCCTTCAATAAGGTCAAATCTCTAGGAGATTTCTTGGCAGAGCTGGGCTGGCTCGAGTAATCTGGCCTTACACCCTCCATCGCAAAAAAGGCGCTTAGTCGTCGTGTTGCGGAGACTGCCCGTATGACAAAGAAGAAGAAGAACGTACAATATTTTTTTATAAAGTATGGGCGGCAACCCTAATCTTGCCGTTTTTCTCTCCATTAAATGGGCATCAACGCCCATCAATAAATAACACGTTAATAATTTAAAGTGTGGCCACCCACTTTTGCACGTTAAATATATCGCGGTTGTTATGACGTTGATAAGCGTTAAAATGGCATTAGACGCTAAGCCCTAGTCTGGCCCCAGCATTACAGTAATCAAAACACAAAGGAATGAGTACCATAGACAATAGACGTCTTTTTTTAGGCACCTCTTGTCAAAGTCTTTTTTCATTCACAGTTTTGTCTTTTCTGGTTTACCTGTGCAGTGTGTGAGACGTACGTTTTCTATATCTTTTAAAATCTTAGTAATCTTTAGTTATTTTTAAAAGTTCTCGTTTTTTTATTAGTTGATAGTGTTTTTCAAAACCCTTTGATTCTATATTAGCTTATTTTCAGTGTTAAATATGAATTCCGGAATGAGCTGTTCAAACGACAGTGGCCAGACCGATGATGTGACTTCTGATCAATTTTTTATTGATTTTGTTGCTAGGTCTGCCACAGGCTTCCAAAGATGGGTGCCTACAGATATATTCAGGAATTATATCGCAAAAAGCTGAGCGATGTTATGCGTTTCCTCTTGCGTGTCAGAGTATGGCAGTATCGCCAGTTGACTCGTATGCATCGCGCCCCAAGGCCTACTAGGCCCGACAAGGCTAGGAGACTAGGATACCGCGCCAAGCAAGGTACGTGTTCTTTATTTAATTTCTACGAAATACTTAAATATTGTCTCTTACCAGATCTAACGTGTGTTACGTTTGTAGGTTATGTGATCTTCAGAATCCGCGTGCGCCGTGGTGGACGCAAACGCCCAGTAGCAAAGGGTGCCACTTACGGCAAACCCAAGAGCCATGGTGTTAACCAGCTGAAGCCCACACGTAACCTTCAATCAATTGCTGAGGTATGTTCATGTGAATTTATGTGTTTAAAGTTAACAGTGGGGTTGTTTAATAAATATAATTATTGTTTTAGGAGCGCGTTGGTCGTCGTTGCGGTGGTTTGAGGGTACTCAACTCTTACTGGGTGGCACAAGATTCTTCATACAAATATTTCGAAGTTATCCTGATAGATCCTTCACACAAGGTAAATAACCATTAACTTTTGAGGTTAATTTAAAAAAAAAAATTTTTTATGATGAACAACTTTGTCATGCACCAATCTGAAAGGTTTTGCTGAAACTTCACCTACCATTTTATCTGATAAAATGCATTTAAACTCTTTATATCTTATTTGTTAGTCCAATTTCTTACAATAAGTTTGTCTCAACAGGCTATCCGCCGTGACCCCAAGATAAACTGGATAGTGAACGCCGTACACAAGCATCGTGAGATGCGCGGTCTGACATCTGCTGGACGCAGCTCACGTGGTCTCGGCAAGGGCCACAGATTCTCGCAGACAAAGGGAGGCTCACGCCGTGCTGCCTGGATACGCCGCAATACGCTGCAGCTCCACCGCAAGCGATAAATGTTATAACAATCATGCCAGTGACTTTCTATTTGATTTTTTCATGTATATTATGGGATGGAAAGCCAGTGGTGTTCAATATAAATTTAAAACAAATAATTGTTTCATTCATATGACTACAGAAATAGTCAAGACTTGGTAAGTTTTTATCTATGAATATTTATTCTGCGAGACTGTGCAAGTATTCATTCTACAAATTTGTATTTTACAGAACATCAGCATATCTGAAAATCATCAACTTGTCAACTTCAGGAATGCAATACATAAGGTGAGCTTTATAAGTTGAATCTTATGTTAATTGAACTCTTTTTATTATGATGATACCATGCTTTATGATAAGCGCAAACCATGATTACCATGCATTTATAACTTCCTTGGATGGCTGAAAAAATATGTTTTTTTGTCTAATGCTTATATTTCAATCCAGGTCATTCAATGTTACTTTTCTTTCACAGTTTGTGCTGTACTAGCCATTCCTACTTGTCCCTGCCAGCCTCAAATTTTCAGGTAATTTTGAATATTTTATTTTATATTTTTAACCCAAATTCATTTTAGATTGCTTGTTAAATTTCTAATGTTAACGAGAAAATGAATGTTGGATATAATAATTTCTTACCTAGGTGAAGTTATTGATACTAAAATTTTCAATAAACTTCAATCCGGTTAGATACAAAATAATATATAATAATTTATTTACCTACTTCATAAAAAATGGTTTAACTTATGTTCCTTTTTATATTACAGGTAGTGCAGCAGATAAGTGAAGTTTAATTTTAACTAGCAATACTTTTCATTCACTATGTTATATTTTCTAGTCAATAAATAAGTAATAATAATTCATTGATTTTGATTTTAGTCTTCCTTAAATTCCGCTACTAAAAATAATTTGGGTGGTAATTTTTCATCAACTTGCCTTGAATACAATCGACATCTAATATCAGGTCTATTCCCATAAAATTGATTTCTATGAAAAAATATATATATACATTATCAGACGCTCTTACGGTGAAGAAAACATTGTAAGGAAACCTGCGCCCGCCTTCGAAGAGATTCAATGGTTGTACGTGAAGTCATCCACCCGGCACTAGGCCCGCGTGTACAACTAAGACCTATACACTCTTTATGTTCCACTTCAACTTGCTTACAACGCTCTCATCTCACCTGATGGAAAGTGATGATGTAGCCTAAGGTGTATCATAAGAACTCAATTTACTCTTGCCTTGAAAATCCCTAAATAATGTAGCTCAGGCTGTCTGGACAAATCTTCCAATCAGGATGAAATTTTGTAGGTCGATAGAGCATTTTATGTGACGGCCAATCACCCTTATCTCATAATTTGTGACGCTACAGAACCTTAGATAATCGATCGAGAACGTGTCCAGACAGCTTGAAATCGCGCTTTTCGCCAGTCTCTCAATCTCGTAAACGGAAGTGATTTTGATAAGTTTTTGCATATCAACGTGCGTCACATAAATTTGTAACAAGCATGGAGCTAAAAGTTTCGTGGCACGTACAGCGGTTTGGCAGAAGAATGCAAAAATTTTTGTCCAGCCAGCTTGATTTTACGTATAAAACTTCTGTCTGGCACCTCATGAATCTAGTCTGCTGCCCATGACTGAGCACTATGGACAAATCACCTTCATATTTTTCTGTTTTATAAAGTTAACAAGAAATAGGTTTAAATGACTAAGACGAATTAGGTATGTAAGTGTATTTATTTTATGTTCCATAATCTTAGAAAGTAAATAACAATAAAAACTAATCAGCATAAAACTATAAGTATGGACATTATTCACAAACAAAATTAGGTATGAACTATTAAAGGACTCATTGTAAGGATAAAGCAGTTAAATAAATAATTTTGAAATAAATTACATTAAACAAAAAGGTACACGGAGAGCAGCTCTTACAATCTATATAAATACAAAATGTTGACTATATAAATACCTATATATAATGACATTTATGTACAACATCTGTAGACTACATTCACACATCAATGATGAGAACATTCATATTTTGATTGAAAATAGCAAAAAAAAAGGAAGTCATAAAATTTGGATGGCTAGCTATGACTTGAGGGTATTTGTGCAAGCTAGGAAAAAAACAATATGATTTTCAATATAATATCGTACATATTATGTATGAAAACCTAAAGTTACTTTTTATAGAAAATTAATAATTTCCATTATATTATGTTTCACCTAGCTTCTGCCGTCAACATTCTAGTTAATGTTCTTGTCCTTAAGGATAAAATGTATAAGAGCTAAAAAGATAAAATGTTGTCTCTGAATAAAATATGTAAAATACAGTTACCATAGACCAGTAATGAAACATTTGTCTTTTTACAAACATAAAAACTAAACCATAAACTTTATGATACTTTTTAAAACAAAATATTAGGTCCATATCATCTGAATAAAATGTATTTTGTTAACAATAATAAAATCACAGTCATTTAGGTTAAAATGTAATAACTTCCATCATATACCTATAGGAAATAGAAAACAAAATTTTGACAGATATTATTTATGGAATTAGCAAGAAAATGTATTATGATTTGTAATATAGTTAACAATGGGGAATGATGGATGATACCTAAGTACAAATTCTTAATTTAAATAAATTATATTGGATTTCGATCAAAAACAGAAGCTTATCGTGCTTAAGTGGCATTACGTTTGAATGTTCTCTGTGACTGAATATTATTATGTATTTAAATTAACAAGGTAAAAAGGTTAATTACAGCTTTAAAATTATGTAAAAATATTTAACTATAAAAATCCTAATTAAATCGAAAGCCTGTAAGTTCCACTTACAAATATCCTAACATCGATATAACAGTTATAGAGCTAAACGTTTTGACCGACTGGGAAACGCGCATCCTAAATCGCAATACGGGGCTCGAATTCGGCGGGCTTTGGAACACTCCCACATTTCTACTACAAAAAAGTTATACTTTGCCAAAATAAATAAATATCTTCATTCATAGTCATCATCCGCCTTTACATCAAATAAAATCCTTTGTACAATAATGAGCGCATAAAAAACAGTCAATTTTATTTAGTTTTTTTTTTAATAAATTAATCGACATTATTTTTTTTAATAAATATTCATTATCCATACAGCAGTACTGTTTAGATAAATAAATTAGGGACGCAAATCAAACCCACAAGATCGTGATACAATCTGTCAAATACCGATAGAATCTACATGACTCGTCATCTCGCATAAGATCAGCTCGTTTAGTTTACTGTCTGCTTCCCCTTAACGTTGGGCGAAACCAGCAGTCCAAGAATAAATTTCAACTTTTTACTATTAGAAAAAGAATACCGTGGGATTCTTCCCAAACCTCAGCCAACCTTTACTCCGCAGTTGACAACTCTCACAGAAACGTTACATACAGAACCTAACAATTTATTTGCGTAAACAAAAAAAAAAACTTTTTCTGTCACATAAATTTTCAGCCAGCATTGGCCAGTGTTCAGAGCCCGCCTCTTATTTGCCGTGTGCCATACAATACTGGACCTTACCCGTTGGGATTTAGAACATCGCCTGTGGTTGAGTGCCGCGCCGCTCAGAGTGGAATGTATCGGAGAGGTAAAGGCCGAAGATGGCCACACTATAGAACACCGTCAGGCCAAACAACGCCACGCTGGCGCTCGCCGTGAACATGTTCGAATATTCGCACCTGATGGGCAACAATATTTTTTTAGGCTTTGATAAAAAAAAAACGTCACAAGTTAGCAAAACGACATGTATACTAGTAATAATCTTTCGTAAGAGGATTGTAGCCACTTACCACTAGGTAAGAGGTAGGTCTCCCAAATTTTGCGCTAGATATCACAGTCCTATGCTATGCTCATCCAGCCTCCACCACCACGATTTAATCATATTATAGAGAACTAAAGTTATCGACTGGATAGGCTGGATGAGGAAAGTAGAAGACCAGGATATCAGGTGCCATATGGGAGAGACCTATGCCCAGCAGTGGACTGCCACAGGATGTAGATTTTTATGTCAAATGTGTACAGGACGGTCAGGACGCTCATCTGATCATAAGTGATACGCCTGACCATGACAGAGCGGCATTGTGGGAGACCAACAACTGATAAACAGTTATTATTATCCATTAATGCCGCACTGCGCCCGTCACCCGAGACAACAGATGTTAGGTCTTTTACCCGGTAATTTCATTACAGCGCCCTCATGCCGTAACACAAAAGTGCATAACACTCCTGTTTCACGGGACGGCATCTGGCACTGCGGTGGTACCTGCCTAGACGCTCAGTATCGAGTCTTCCGCCTAGCAAAGAGGGAGGGAAATATTGAACATTTTTTAGCTCACCTGAAGAACCATACAACAGTGAGAGCGACAGAGACGAGCGTCATCAGAATGTTCTCGAAGTCCCAGACGCGATCGTGGGCCGCGCCCTCGCGAGCCGTTTCCTGGGTCGTTCCTGTAGTTGTTTCTTCGGTCGTTTGTTGCTGGAAATAATCAAAATATACCGTAATAAATATCTAATGTCTATATGTCGTCGGTAGCTCAATGGTGTGGCCTGTTGCCTTCCTACCGGAGGGCGCAGGATCGAATCTCGCCACGTACCGATGTGTTTTCGAAATTATATGTACGTTATTTAATGCTCTTACGGTGAAGCAAAACATCGTGAGGTAACCTGCGCACACCTGCGAAGAGATTCAAAGGTTGTGCGTGAAGTCGGCCAATCCGCACTGGGCCCGCGTGGGCGACTAAGGCCTATACACTCTTTACGGGTAGGCTCGTCACCGTCGGTGGGGACGTTTAATGAGCTGATTATAATGAAATATCTAATGACCTTCACATAGCGCCCTCTAGCCCCAAGTTAAGCGTGAAGCCAGTAGTATGTATATATACTATACTTTTTTTTGTATATACATACATATTATACATAGATAACATGGATCTTTCTTTCTTTCTAGTAGCCGACGTCTCAACCATAACACCAAATGGGTAGTCGAAAGTAACAATTAGTATTTACCATGAAATCTAACAAAGAAATTTAGTTTGAACGATATCTGGTCTGAAGTAGTAATATGTATATATTTACAAAAACAAAAGTATATAAGTATGTTTATCAGTTGTTTAGTACCCTACAAGCTCTTCGCTTAAAACGGGGCTAGATGGCGCTGTATGAATGTCAGTGTATACTTTTTTATTGTTGTTTGATACCTTCATTATTTTTATTGTGCACTGGTGATATTTTGATTGCTGTTTATACCTTCATTATTTTTATTGTGCACTGGTGATATTTTTATTGTTGTTTGATACTTTCATTATTTATTGTGCACTAAAATGTCTATGTATAATGATAACTCACGGCAGTCCTTGCTGGATGTACCAAAGCATGCACCACAGCCCGGTGGTGTAGACCAGCAGCCCTTAATGTAGCGGCCGGGGGCAGAACCCGTCCGCCGTGCACCAAACGTACGCGCGCCTCCGACGACAACTCCGCCGCGAAATGACGCCTGCGATTAATGGATATTTATTTATTTTATTTATTTGCATAAGAACACATTACAGGTAACAGTATGAGAAAGTACAAAATATTTATATAAGAAGTATATGACTAAACTATCACCTAAAAGCATGCACCCCTGACATATTATAATTTTACTAATAATAAATATGATAAAAATTGAGAATATAATTTGCTTTATATAATTATTTTGATTACAAATGATTCTGTACTAAACACAATTTTTTGAAAAGAGAAAACTACCTCTCGAACCAGTGGTAGTTTCATTTGCCATTCATAAGTGTTCTGTAAGGACCTAAACCGAATAAACACTTTTCATGATTAACTTGGTTACACAAAAAGAAAAGAGAGAAGAGAGTTGTGTTACACAAAAATGTGATCAAGGCTAGGTATAATATTATAATGTGGTCGCTTCATTTGACATACATAAATGTTCTATAGGGATCTAGATTAAATAAATAAATTTTTTGTTTTTTATTTTATTTTATTCGGAACACCAACAGCACTAATACGTTTAGCCAATTGGGTGAATACTGGTTGGTAAGGTGGCTGGTGATAAGGATTCCGGCTTCGATCCCCGGTCAGTACAAACATATGTGTGCATGACTATGTCTGTTTGTATAGATCTGGGTGTTTTCTATGTATAATATGTAACTATATATTTTCAAAAAAGTATATAAAAAGTAAATCCATTGTTTAGTATCCATGTTACAGGCTAATGCTTAGTTTGGGACTAGATGGCGCTGTGTGAATGTCAGTGTGTGAATATTTTGTGTATTTATAAGTATATAATAATAACATACCAAGTGAAGTCTTTAAGCAGCTCGTCAAGGTCTCCCTCGACCTCTCTTAGCGTGTCGTTCAAGTATTTCAGCTTAATCAGTATCTTGGTATCGTCGCCAGACGAATTCCCGGTAGCCGGGCCCTCGCTAGAGCCCTCTGTCGGTTCATTAGAGCTGTTAGCGGACGCCGTGGAGGCTTCGCTATCATCGTTCTTGACTTCAGGTCTGCTGCTGGCGTCAGACGTGGTCGTTTCTGCAACAAATTTGGTATTTATATAACACTCCTAAGTGATCCACGCCGGCCCAGCGCAGTTTAGCCGACTTCACGCACAAATTTTGAATCTAGACTCGAATTCGACTCCACACACAAATGGTTGAGACGACTATTACACCAAGGGTTCCGGGTTCGGTCTGCGGGTAGTACAAACATTTGTGTACATGATATCTTAAGTATATGATATATTAAGTATGTATTTACAAAAAAGTATAATATAATATATAAGTATGTTTATCCGTTGTTTAGTATCCATATAACTGGCTTAGTCTGGCGCTAGATGACGCTGTGTGAATCCCTATTCAACATATCGCAGTCCACTGCTGGACATAGGTGTCCCCCATTTTGCGCCAGATATTCCGGTCCTCCGCTTTCCTCATCCAGCCTCCACCAGCGACCTTTCGCAAGTCGTCGATCCATCGGGCCGAGGGCGTCCTACGCTACGCTTGCCGAGACGCGTCTCCACTCCAGAACTCGTCTGCTCCAACGGCCATCGGTTCTGCGACATACGTGACCAGCCCACTGCCACTTCAACTTGCTGATCCGGCGGGCTATGTCGGTAACTTTAGTTCTCTTACGGATTAAATCATTTCTGATCTTATCCCTAAGAGAGACCCCGAGCTCCATTGCGCGTTGAGTGACTTTGAACTTGTGAACCAATCCCGCAGTCAGTGTCCATGTCTCAGCTGCGTATGTAAGTACGGGTAGGACGCATTGCTCAAAGACTTTTGTCTTTAAGCATTGCGGAATCGTCGACGTGAAGACCTGACGTAACTTGCCGAATGCCGCCCAGCCCAACTGAATCCTCCTACTAGCTTCCCTCTCGAAATTGTGCCGGCCAAGTTGGATCGTTTGGCCCAAGTAGACGTATTCTTGCACAACTTCGAGAAGGATGCCATCGACGCATATCGGTTGTGGCATGACATGGTCATTGAACATGACTTTCGTCTTGTCCAAATTCATGCCAAGCCCAACTCGTCGGGAGGATTCATTTAGGCTATTCAACATCTCAGCAAGCTCTTCCGATGACTCTGCAACGATGACGATATCGTCAGCAAAGCGCAGATGAGAAATATACTCTCCATTGACGTTGACGCCTCGTTCAGACCAGTCCAGGGTCTTGAAGACATCCTCCAATGCGTTTGTAAACAGTTTCGGGGATATAACATCCCCCTGTCTCACACAACGACGCAATTGGATGGGTCTCGTCCGCTGTCTTGGATCTGAACGGTCATCGTCGCTGCGTTGGAGACACTTCATCACCTCGATATATCGCCAGTCGATACCGCATCGCTGCAGAGCCTCCAGAACAGCCCAGGTTTCGATGGAGTCGAAGGCTTTCTCGTAGTCCACAAATGCCATACACAGCGCTGGTTATACTCTTCGGTCTTCTGTATAAGCTGCCGAACAGTATGGATGTGGTCCACGGTGCTGTAGCCTTTTCGAAACCCAGCCTGCTCCGGTGGTTGGAATTCGTCGAGTCTTACGGCGAGACGGTTCGCTACAACTCTGGAAAACAACTTATAGACGTGGCTCAGAAGCGCTATCGGTCTATAATTCTTCAAGAGAGTTTTAAGAAGGGTTTCTTGAAGAATAACACGACGATGCTTCTGGACCACGAGTCCGGTAGTTCCCTGGTGGATGACGGCATTAAAGAGCTCGACTAATGCCCTAAGGACGGGTTGTCCACCGGCTTTTAGGAGCTCTGCCGTAATACCGTCATCACCCGGGGCCTTCCCATTTCCAAGTTGCTACAGTGCTGCACTAATCTCACTAACGTCAATATCCGGGATATCTTGCATACAATGGCGCCTTAGTGGGGCACGTGGATCTTCGGTGTCCTCGGTCTGTGGCTGATGAGAGCTCGATGAATACAGTCGTCCATAGAATTTCTCAACCTCTTCCAGGATCTGTATTTTGTACGTTTAGGGATGGAGAATAACTCACTGATTTCACTATCCGTTACACAAATTTACGAGTACAGGATAGATTACAACGCAAGAGTACAACCACAGTTCAAGAACAGAAGGCAATAGATAAATATAAATATCCACTGACATTCACAAAGCGCCTTCTAGCCCCTAACTAAGCATTACCCTGTAATAAGGTACTGAACAACGCATATACATACTTATATACTTTTTTATAAATCCATACATATTATACATAGAAAACACCCAGATCAATACAGACATGTTCAAGCACACAAATGTTTTTACTGCCCGGGGATCGAACCCGGAACCCTTATGCTTTTATTGGTTAATTTTTGTATTCTTAAATGGTTTCTGTACCTATCAAGATCTTCATCACGCAATTCTTTAAGCAGATTACTACTTTATCCTCATTCTTCCCTTCTACTAATCCAATTTCCTACCCAAACCCTTCTTCTTTTTCCTTTTTATCCATCATCAATTTAGCTACACATTCATTGCTAGTTACAACACAATTTTGTTTAATTCCCTGTGATTGTACTCCATTTTTGGCGCGCAAGAATAGGTGGCTCTCACGAACTGTTCTGTATACGCGATGGGATACTGATATGCAAGGACACAATTTTCATGCAGTATTACTTGCAAACGTATCGCGCTATGCCAGTTCCCAGTAACTTCTATGCAAGCTACTTTCCTGATTTACTGGCATGATTATCTTTGCCTTTAGTGTAATAGCCGACGTCTCAACCATTACACCAGATGGGTCGTAAAAATATAGAAAATAGACAAAAGTAGAAGTCTATATAGAAGGCGATAGTCATATTATATAAGCGTAATTAAAGCAAGATAGGTTGTTAGATATGTATGAATGGTAAAATGAAAATGTGTGCTTATTCAGTTTAGGTCCTTACAGAACACTTATGAATGTCAAATGAAGCTGGTTTTAAATATAGGATTACGCATTGTGAACTTAATACATTTAGATTTCTTAGAGTTAAGAAGTAAATTATTAGTCGTAAACCAATGTAACACCTTTTTGGTGTGTATGTGTATATGTTTGTGTATGTATGTAGCCTACGGTTTCAATTTTGAACTTACCTATGTATATATGTGTGTGTATGTGTATCCTACAGTTTCAATTTTGAACTTACCGTTAGGCCTCGCAAAGACGTCGCAGCCGCTGGTGACGTCAGCCTCCATAGCGCTGACGATGCTGTCCATCTCCCTGATCTGCTCGTTGCTGGCCGGCTCCGGCTCTTGGGTCTCCGTCTCGGGCCTGGCAGGCTCACCGGAGCTCGCCGCTTCAGGTCCTAAGAATACCATTCATAATCATCAGCTTATCATATGTTCTCACCGTAAATGGTAAAGGGTGTGTAGACCTTAGTCGTCCATGCGGGCCTAATGCGGATTGGCCGACTTCACGCTCAACAATCCACGGTAAATTTTTAACGTTAATAGTAGAAAATAATATATAATGGTGTTACCCATTCAAATAAACTATAAAACAGAACGAATGAGTATAAAATTCTACTACTGAGACACAATAACGATCGCATTTAAATTAGCGGAATTAGGGCCCTGAAATCAACTCGCCTGAAAGACTGCGATCCACTTTTATATAAGTTTATCTAAAAGTTCTTCTTGAGCGTCGGTGGCTCATTGGTGTGGAATGTGCTCACTGCTTACTATACTCGTATAAACTGGTAAATAAATAACTTCAGATACTAACCGTCTATTCGCCTATAGAAATGCAGGCGATTGTTGTTCATCATAGCCATGTCGGCGTCGATGATGCTGTCCATCTCCTGCAGCGGTATCACGTCGGACGAATCAGCACCATCCACTGTCTCCGTCGTGCTTACTGCTGCATTACACAAAACATCATCATCATTTACCTACTCGTATGTTCCACTGCAGGGCACAGGCCTGAGGTGGTTATGGAAACTTTGGGCTGTAACCCGCCATGCATGCATGACCGGAGCAGATAAGTGGGTAGTATCCTTGGACAGTAGATGAAACCAACAGGTTTATTTGCCTTCCAAAAAAGTCAACGGAACGCACTAGCGTTAAGCTATCGAACACTCAAAACAACATCTTATATATAAAAATTACGTGTCACTTCGCTTTTCCGCGATGAACTACTAAACTAAACACTTAATCAAATTTTGTAAGCATCTCTAATTGGTTATAGCCGAAGCGAGTTTAGTAGCTTTTTATACATTATTATGATTACAATACTTGGTGGTTTTTTTTATATTTATAAAACCTCATAATATCACCAACAATGATATATAAAGGTCGACACGCCATATCCGTCGTAGCAAGAAACGAACCGCCCAAAGAGAATACAGCATTTGTAGGCTCATTGTTTAGTAAATGTACGCTCATTCGAAATAGTGTATGTGTTGCTGTCGCTGCATTCGGTACACTTTTTTCAGTTGTTTTTTCAGCATATCACGACCCTATACTTTTTACTCATTGCTCATAAACATGAATTTTCTTTTGACACCAACTAATAAGTTTTTCAAATAGTATTTGCGTTGGTAGTATTGTATTATAATTTATTTACAGTTATTGCTAAACAGGGGAGGCACAAAATATTGCTAAGATTTAAGAAACGGTACAAGTTCAGCTACTAGTTGGAGTATAAGTTGTTATAAATTTGTTCCGATTAAATCGAATAACAAAAGTAGTAGTAAGTAAACTTACCAACAGTTTCCGGTGTAATCTCTTGTTCTGTATTTGTCGTCGTGTTCGTGGCTTGGTTATTGGTGATCATAAATTAGGCCCTGTAACATTAAAAAAAAATATAAATTTATTTATGGTGCGCCAAATTCATAAATACAATTAAATGTTTATTTTTGACGACCCATTGGTGTTGAGGTTGAGAGGTCGGCTGCAACACCAAGGGTTCCGGATTCGATTCAAAATACAAACATTTGTGTGCATGAACATGTCCATTTGTAATGGTCTGGGTGTTTTCTATGTATAATATGTATGTATTTACAAAAAAAATATATTAGTATGTTTATCCATTGTTTAGTACCCAGGCTTCACGCTTAACTTGGGGCTAGATGGCGCTGTGTGAATGTCAGTTTATATTTTTTTATATATGAAGTAAATAGGTAAACTAAAACAGCGAATTCGCATTTAATCTACATAATGTTACCGCATGTAAGACATTGATCCGGATTATTAATCTATTTGATTTATTCAAATAAATGAGTGTGTCTGTTAGTTATATTAAAATAACCACCCTTGGTACATGAATATGGATATTCACTTCTGTCATCTTAAACAGGCTTATTTTTGGAACGGCTAGATTGATTCTAACGGGCATATCTCTTTTAGATAGTTAATGTAATAAGTAGTCACAAAGGCCTCTTTTATATGACATTAGATATTACTGGTCAGTTACAAAATGTTACATACCTATTATTTAGTTTTTTAGAAACAAAAATAATTATAAGTTACTATAATCAAATTAAATTAATTTAAACTTTTCAAAAATGTATGTCAGTAACATAACTGAAGTACAACATGAACATTTTAATATTATAATCTCAAAACAAGCAAATGTGAATGAGTAGTGGTAAAAAAATCTCTTCTAAAGTTTTAACCAAAAACTTAGTACTTATCTTAAAAAAATGAACAACCTATAGCCTATGACCTAGTGAAATTACCGGGTATAAGAGACCTAACACCTGTTGTCTCGGATGAGGGGCGTAGAGCGGTATTGATGGAGAATAATTACTGTTTATCAGTTGTTGGTCTCCTTCAATGCCGCTCTGTAATGGTCAGGTGCATCACTTACCATCAGGTGCATGTTCTCTGTTCACTACATAAAAAAAATCCCACTGCAGGCCTGCCCCTGCAGTGGTTCGTTATAGGCTGATGAAGAAGACTAATAAACTACATTAAACAAAGCATTCACTCACTACTCCTAAAGCTGACAGTGACAGGATGATGCTGGCGAGGGCGCATGACCACAACGGTCCGATACCGACCCGGACGAGCATTGGTCGACCACCACGCGCACAGCCCCACAACCGTCACCAGCAGCACACCGACAAACTGCACCACCTCATCGCCCACACCCTCTATCATTGCCATCTTGATATGTTATCTGAAAATGACTACCAGGTCAGACTATGTTTTCACCAAAAAGGTGATAAATACCTTGTAGCAACATGTTATGTAAATGATAAATTATAATCTGTCCTAAAAATAAAATCCTTTTATATGTTGACAGATTTTTTTACAATCTATTAAATGATATACAATCCACCCTTGCCCATATTTTAGTTTATAATATACATAGATAAAAATTTATTATTAATTCATTTTTCTGATATGATTTAAAATTTATTATAACCATTATATTATCAAAATAAAGTATAATAATTTTGATTAATTTATACTAAATATACCTTAAACTTAAACGGCGGAAAGGTTCTCGAGTGGCGTCCACGTAACGGAAAGCGAAGCGTAGGCTGACCCCTAACCAGATGGATGGATGATCTGGTTAAGGTGGCGGGTAGCAGATGGATGTCAACTGCAAGGGATCGGTCCGCGTGGAAATCATTAGGGGAGGCCTTCGTTCAGAAGTGGACATAATTAGGCTGTAATGATGATGATGATACCTTAAACAATTATCACATAAAAATGTGTAAGCCTACAATTGCCAAGACATATTCTTATATTATATTTATTTTACTACCTATGTCTGACAAATAATTAGTTATCTAAGTTTTCATAATTAAATGATTCTAATAATAAAACATATGTACTAAACAACCAAGACTTCCATTCTATTGTTATTAACCACTGCAGGCCTGCTATTTGATAGAACCAAGATCAATAAATTGATTTGATAGTACCCCTTATATGCATCAGTCATGACTGATATGGACCTAATTTCATTAAATTACTGGTTTGTAGTATTTAGCTTACAAAAAGAAAAATGTATACATTGAACTTTTAAAATGTATTTATAAATCCAATTTAAATTTATTCGATATGAGAATTATTCTGATAAGTATTGTGTGCTAAAATCACAACTCAAGTTATTTTCTTCAGAGTCAAAATACAAAACTTTATCAGTAGTACAAGTATCTACAGTTAGTTATTAATTATCACATTAACTGTTTTTGTAGAATTTGTTAAATCAATTGATCATTTTGATTGCAACTGAAAACAATATAAATTTTCAAAGAAAAACTATCACATGTTGGGGGACTGAACTTGATATGAAAAATATTGTAGATAAGAAAGAAATAATTAGGAGCGGTCCCCCAATGCGACATTTTTTTTTAGAATTATTAATAGATTCTTAGGTACTTTAACATTGAGTTTCTTTTGTTATTTTTTACTTTTTAAAGGGAAATTACTTAAGTTCTTGTGTCGGGGGTTTTTTAAATTTTTTATTTAATTTTTGCCACAAAGAGTAGACTCACAAATAATATAAATATTATGGAAATATCTAAATATTTTGTACTAGAATTCTGCCCCAAGCTTTGTATGGATATTTTTACTATTTTTTATCTTTGTTTAAAATAGATTATAGTCTATGTTACTCAGGGTGAATATAGCTTTCCAATGGTGAAAGAAATTGATTGAAATCAGCACAGTAGTTTTTGAGTTTATTCATTACAAACACATACACAAAACAAATCATTCCTCTTGTTAGTGTAGATAACTACACTTTTAAAACATGCAAGCACTTAAGAACAGAAAATGAATCATTTATACTGTCACCAATAGGGAAGGTAATACACTCATAGTTTTTTCTTAAGCTAACAATATCTCTCCAAGGTCACAGGTGCCAATAAGAGATTGAATGACAAATGAACATACCTCAATTTTTCAAGACGATTTGTTATTGCTAGTAGGAAAACAACTTAGATTTCACTGTGTTTCTATTATAAGATAATACGACATTGCAATAACAGCTGGATCCGTATCACTTTGTAACAACTATTATCCCACAAATTGCAACGATATAGAATAAAGTTAGGTAGCGAATAAGTATTCAGACTCTTGTGAGAAAATTAATTGGATTTATTTGCCAAGAAGGCGAAAAATGTAGCAAATTTTATTTTAATGTAAAAGAGAAACATGACAGGTGTCATTTATAGAAACTTTTTTAATTCATTCCATTTCTAACAGGCTAAAGTCATAAGCGATACTGCCTCACCATTAGTATTGTTTAATTAAGAAGACTTCTTAAGATAATCCAAAGTTACTAGTTGTACTGTTTTATTAAATTTGTCAACACTAGGAGTTATTAAGAAAAGGGAAAATCGTGCCAAGTCCATCTACAATGGACTTGGCACGTCTTTGTCTTGATTTCATTGCTTTTAGAGATAATCAAGCAGAAGCAGCTCCATCGAGACTTGGCTAGTTTTTACAGGATATTTTAGTGGGATATGTTTTGGCCGGGCAAAGACATTGGCCTTCTTCAAAGATATTGACTCTGGTCACACTCTGATGCAGCTACTCATTCAACTTCTTTACTACGATTGCCGATTTTAGGTCCTTTTCATATAACAGCTTTTTCACACCAGTTTTTTCTACACGCTAGACAAGCTGCCATAGCCTTAGTTCATCTTTGACTCCTAGGTTCGCAAATAAGTATTTTAGTCCTCAGTGTTAGACCTACACAAAAGTAGGTAATCGTTTGTTACCTACTTCTACATATAACTACATTGAAATCCTAATCCTAGTAAGTCCCACTACACGGGCCCAATAAGGATTAATGGGTTACAACGACTACCATCATAAGATTGTAGCCGACCGTTTTAACGTGACCCTGACCTCCAAATCCTGTCCAAAAAATCGGTGCAGTAAACTTAATTCACCTAAGTTAATTCACTCAGGTGAATTAAACACAATTTTAGTGAACATGAATCACCTGTAACCGTGTAGGTACTAAATTAAATAAAAAGTAATCTAAGAGACCTCTCTCATAAGTTTTATTTCAGATTTAATGATTGTTGTTCATTTTTAAAATCTCTTGGTTATGTGTGGTACTTAGTTTATTTTCGAAATTTAGTACACTACACGGTTGCGTTTACTTAAAGTGTATTTAGTTCATCTAGGTGAATTAAGTTTACGGCATGAGAAATTTTAACGTACCTAGGTGATTCAAGTTTACTAAAAGTGTATTTTGTTCACTTAGGTGAATAAACTCAGGTGAATTTAGTTTACTGCACCAAAAAATCGCACAAAGTGATATTCACCATGCGGCCTCCCTGCAGGATTCGAGCCCACGACCGAGATCTAAAACATGTCTCAAACCAACTAAGCAGACCGCACTATCAATAATTATCATCGTTTTAAAACGAATTGATTGTTAAATCTTTTTAAATTAATAGGTAATAAATTGAATTCTGTAACCTAGATCACCTATGCTAACCACCTTTGTCAAAATATATATGTATATGATTTTCAACATTGATCTTGTTAGAAACATATTTTGCTGGACAAAGGTAAAATGGGGAACCATTTTGCGCCAGATATCCTCCGTTTTGCTTACTCAGCCTCCACTTACCACTGTTTGTCCCAGCGATATAAATATTGATTGATTGCCATTCAAAATACTATAAATATGTTTTGTAGTGTCATTTGTGTACACGTCAATATTATCAACGTTATAAAATCAATTCACTCAGATTAAATCATAGGATTAAATTATTCTTACTTCATCAATAACAATCATTGCGTCATGCTACTAAGGCGAGCTTGCATATTATTTCGCGTAATGGGATAATGTCTTTAAGACATTAAAGCTCCATTAAAGTTTTTATTTTGTTTTTTTACTGACAGTATTTAATATTTAAATAGAACGCTAGATCTAATCTTTATTTATTTTCAATTACACTAAAGTAATCCAAAGTACGTATAAAGAGAGATAGCTAATCAAGAACATGTGCTAGAACAGGATACACAATATTCAGCGTGGATTTTATGACGTCAACCTGCGTCGGGTTTCCATTCTACGCAAGGTAGAATTATTGAACCGTTTTTTTTATATTTCATTTCAAATAACAGATGAATTAGATTAATAAAATTAATGTGGAAGATAGAAGAAGGCATGAATTTCTCAATTTTATATTGATTGTTAAAAAAAACCATAACTACTTAATTATTTAAGTTGTGAAGACGTATAACGAAACGTTGGATTGCGTCAGAAAAGTGCAAGGAATGGAATTGGACATTCATCTCAATTCATTCTCTATTCGTATCGTGGTCAGTCATATTAACAGTTTTCAAGTTTACAATCGTGCTGTATATCGAGAATTATTGAAAAAGTATTTTTTTGTGTTTACAATTTTACCTATATTGTAATTGTAGTTTTCTCTGATTTTGGATACTAATTTACCTGTTGAACGACTTGATTATCTAAAAGTTTTTGTACACCCTGTTCTGGGAACTTATTTCCTTTATTTTTCGACTTTTATTATTCGGTCTTTTTATTATTAAGACCGCCAAGGTGGATTTTAAATATATTAAGAAAGATTGAAGTGGTTGTTAGCAAGTTACCGAAGAGTTTAACATGAGATACGCGTACATACAGCAAAACCATTTGGAGAACAATTATTACGATTGTACACATGCTTGACACAAAACCACGTAAATTGCGACGTATCAACTATTTCTGTCAAGAAAAGACAAGATAAGAAGTTTAAGACAGTGATTTTCAGAAGACACGTCAAGATGTAAGTTTTTTTTATACATACTATGTGTAACTAATGTTTGCATTTCCGCGCTTTAAGCAGTGTTGCCACCTCAGTTTTAGAAAAAGGGCTTTTCGAGAAGTTAAAGGGCAAGATAGGGCTAGATTGAGCATCAAAAAAATTTCTGTTCTAAAAATGCTGAAATAGTCATGTCATGAAGCCGTTTTTTTCGAGTGTGACCGATGAAATAGCAAAAAGACTTGTTAGCATGTCGAAAACTTCATAATTTGGAAATATTTTCAAGACAATGAAAAAGAGCTAGATTGCAATCTAGCTAATCTAAGTAGGAGTTTACCTATACTATAAAGCTAGATCTAGCTTCAAAATGGCTAAGGTGGCAACACTGGCTTTAAGTAGTGATGTGCCGGATTGCAAAAAATGTAGATCCGCGGATACGAATACTTTTGTTTTGTTTATAGTTTAGTGTTACATTGTGGGTAGAGTATTTCGATAAAGTTAATGTGCCAAATATTTGATTTGGCGAAATAAAAAGTACTCTGTATGCAATTAATAACCCACATACTGCATTTCATCCTACAAAATTAGTAAAGAAAAGATCCGTAAGAGATCCGCGTGAAAAGTTACAGATACGAATATTCGGAACATGATTGGCTTTAGTAGCTTTAGGTTCGAATCTGTTTCACGAAAGAAGTCCCGCGATGATTTGTGGAACTAAATTTGACAGATCGGCCATATTGTCGTTTCCCAATTCTAAAAATTAGTTTGTTTTAATAAATCTTGGTGAGGTTCTGGCTGCATCAAAGCGATATATGGATTTTTCATGATACCAAACGTTGTAAAAAAGTTCGGTTCGAGTTATTTTATCAACGTTGAAAGCCATATTGCAAGCGGAATAAAAAATCAATGTGATTTAACACCACACAACCATTTTTGCAAGAGACTCGCCGCCATTATAGGTACTTTTTGGAGTTGCCATATGTTTTTTTTGCATTTTTGATTGTATTTTTACTTTTGAACTGTCTAATTTATTACAATGACAACATTTAACAATAATTTTAACAGTAATCAAAATTAGCAATCTTTAATTAAATAAATTTACATACTTTTATTTTCGTATTTTCATTGCGAAAAAAGCGGCATCCGATAAATTTCATCTTTAATCAGTGTCATTTATGCGTAAAATCCACCAACATTGGGTAAATTAGGGACAAGTTTCGAAGAATCATACTTTTAATAATGATAGATAAAATTTTCATTGCACTAAGTCATACATGCTTAGTTAATACATAAAAAAATTAAACAACAAACCAACACCCAACTCTATTGGTAAACACAAAATATTATTTATATATTTTGACGACCCATTTGATGTTGCGGTTGAGAGGTCGGCCGCAACACCAAGGGTTCCAGGTTCTATCCCCGGGCAGTACAAACATTTGTGAGCATAAACATCATTCATTCATCATCATCATCATCAACATTCAATCATAAATCAACGTAACAGAAACACAATGTGGTAATGTATGAAAAGTAGGTAACATTTAAATCTTTAACCTATAAACCGCCGTGGGTGATTCCAGCCACAATAGAAAATCTATTGTGTCTGTTGAATATATTAACTGCGCCGGTTAAAGGGTTTCTTTATTGTTTAAAATATAAAACTTATTTTAATTAAACGTTATAGATATTTTTTTATAAAAAATCAATCGCCTACTGATATCTACAGATAGCGTTAGTAAATATTATTATTACTTATATTATTTTTTTGTTTCACTGACCATTAACTTGTTCAAGTACTAGTAACCCGTAGTGCAATTAACTAGTACCATTGATGGTAATCTGTAAATATTAAACTTACATTGTAAATTTTATAATAAGATCTTAAATCACATAATTAAAGAAGATCTGATACGATTCATTACAAATAAATAGTAGTACCTAACCCTCAATGGTTGAAATATTTATAAAATTCATCGGCGACACGGTGACATTAATTGACCTTGCATCTTTGGTGACTCCCTTACAGATATGTATTTAGGATTATAGCAGCTATTCAAATACTAGTTAAATTAATCGAATTTTGATGAGTTGGGTTCATTCGAGATTGTAAAAATGCTTGTGAAATAAAAAGAGGGAGTTCACACGTATGTCTTCGTAGATATAGGTACACAGAGATCGCGAATCCACATAAGAGTAGTGTAATCCGCCTACAAACTATGAAGCCTTGTTAAGACAAGAAAAGACAATGCTGGATAAGTCCAGCATTGTCTTTTAATGAAGATCATAGATTCAAAATTCAAAAGCATAATAATTGACCTGAAAATCTCTTGAGGACTTTTTCTCAAATTTGTCATTTGTTACGCTATTTCAAGACAATTCTTTGGAACGAAATTCAATAGTCTTTACCGTTTGCGTGCATCAGAGGTGATGATTACAGCTTGAACGTCAAGCTATAATCCTCACCAACCTAGCTAAAACTACGAAACTAAAGTGGTACTATTTTTTTACTTGTGCGACTATTTCAGGACTATTTTTTAGCGTTGTCAAATTAGTTTTCATTGAAATTTCAAATATGAGGATCACATCTTGAAGCACACAAACAAATTAGCGTTAGTGTTTTTGTTGTATGACCCTGACTGCGAAAACATACAATACCGGCTGTACCCATTTATTCCGAATTCATACCGTAGCTTTTTATCATCTTTGTGTGTACTTATTAATCGGCGCCAACGAGGGGCCTCGACAAGGCGAATGGATGACGTTTTCAGTCCTGCCTACATAAAACCTAGATCGATATTCTCGTGTACCGCGAAGCCGCTTAGCGTGATAACGGTGAAGGTCATTCAAGTATTGTAGTGTATTTAGTACGTACATACAAACCTATCACGAAAGCGACTTACGTCTAATACAAAAAAAAAAAGAAAACGTCTAAAATGAATTTAATTACACTGACCTAAGTAATAGGTACTTACGTTCAGAAAAGCAGATCATTTGATACAGCAAGCAGCAAGCTATGTTATTAAAAAAGTGGATTGATTAATAAAACATGTAATGGAACGCAAAATAATTAATGTTAATAACTTAGTTTTCCAATTTTCAACATGAATAAAACAAAAAATAATTTATTGGTATCTTATATTAAAAATATTTGTGTATGTGTAAGTGTGTTAGTTATAATCCTTCTTTGTTTTTTCCTCGTGTACCGTGCAACTATGGTAAATTTTTGGCTATCTCACAATTATTATTTAACTTATATTAAGTAAATAAATATACATGTTAAGGTGAAGCCTTAGGGCAGATATACATAGGTATGAGATAAATGTATATTATGTAGCTACATGGCTGAACAAACAAGGTCATACAATAAAGTTGAAATAAACTTCTGTACAGGAAGATACTCATAGACCAAGATCTATTCTTATCTCGTAGATAATTAACGAATAAATTTTGGCAAACCTTTGCAAAATAGCAAGTCATGCCGAGTTTCTTAGGTTATTGAACCGTAATGTATACTTACATACCTATAATATAGACAAAACAAGTAGATTAGCAGCGGACAGGTGACTCATTTTAGTGAGGATAAACAACGACCAACTCTTCAAACCCACATGACAAAAAATCTTATGCCTACAAATACCTTTACCAATTTTCAAAATTCTGTATGTGGGAGAAATTTTGAGACGAATAATTAGCTGCAAGGCAGGCAACAAATTCACTTCAACAGATGAACAAAACTGCTCAATTTTCATAAAGAAGGTACCTAAAACCAAAATAAAATATTCTTCCTCTTTAAAAAAACACATTCAACTTTTAACCGCCGGGATTCCAGACACAATAGACAAATCAATTATATTGTTTCTGTTGAATATATCCGTCAGCGGCGGTTAAAGGGTTAATAATTTCGTAAAATCGAAACAGAATATAAAAAGTCTTCAATTAAGTCTTAAGTAAAGCTTTTGAATCCATACTAATATTATAAATGTGAAAGTAACTCTGTCTGTTTGTTACGCTTTCATGCCTAAACGGTTCAATGGATTTTGGTTCAATTTGGTGTGGTGATAGGTGGTAACCTTCGAACGGACATAGGTGGTTTTTGTCTAATCCCTGAAATCGGAAGTAATGGAAGTTTGTATAATCATTTCGCTATGTTTAAGTAAGAAAGCCTAAATTGGTATGCGTACTATTTGTCACTTACAAAAGATCTTGCATCACTTCATTTTGTAATCGGCCCCTGAATCCTTAAAATAGAAGGGGAGGGGGGGATTATATGTGGGATTCTCGCAGCTTTCAAAGTAGGAAGCCAACAATCTATGGAAAGACGAATATATATCATCTACAGGAAACATGTTACCCGAATTTAACGTGAGCGAAGCCGCGGCAAAAGCTAGTAGCTCATAATCCTTTTACTTGCGTATGATTTGAAGTTGTCCGTCCATATCAAGATTTTTTATGTAATGTCTATAAAGTTGCCTGCCGGTCTTCCGAACGCCAAGTCGTATCTACAACACGTGCTATTAATAAGTAGCAATGAACTGACCACACGTGATATCAAGAGACTGGTAACTAGCCAATGATAATGTGATGACCCATGTTGTTTGTTACTTTAGTCATTGGGAACTAAATACCATTCATGTGCCGGTGTGCGCCGAATTATTTATTAAGCTGTCATGGGGATATGATTACCATGCTGCAGATACAATTACGCATTGAATACTTAATATCTTTCTAGCTATTGCCAGTACTAAACAAGCCTAATCAATTTCATTACTTTTATCCTTGTATTTTGTATCAAGGTACCGAAAACTAAATTACACAATTAAATATTAAAACTAGTTTTAACATAATAAGTTATTCACATTAATAATAACCTTAGAACCATAATTATCTTAAGTAAAAATAATATTACTGAACGCCAATTTTTTAAACAGATTTATTTGTTTAGCATGTTATTCATAAAAAGTCTTTGTTCTGTCTGATATGCTATCTTTTGATAAAGAGTATTTGTTCGCCCAGATGGCTTTCAAAACGTCCTATATTATTGCAACGTAATTTATATCCGACTACGAACAAGAAAATTTAACAATCTGAGTGGCTTCACCTGTTAGTATTACTTTGTTATAATTAAAATATATAAGTAGGTAACAATTGTATATTTCAGGGAGTTTTTTAAAGTTTACACAAGGTTTTGGTCACAGATTTTTAAGTTTTATTTTATAAAACTGTTGTTTTGTTTTTCGTGTGACTGGTCTGGTTAAATTTGTCCTATAGTAATTGCAACTGAATAACAAAGTTCATAAAAGTAGATAACTATTTAACTACCTGGCTATCCATCAAAATATTATAATTTTGATTTGGCTATGTTTATCCACATGGTTTCAAACAAATTACTTGAAAAGTTGCAGGCTCTCGAAACCTGCGATAATAAAAACTCAGCTTTCTAAATATTAAAACACAAACATTCCTCCTCTTTTGAGCTGTGTGATTCCCCGGCACTTGATTACGGTAACAATCAAATAAAACACATCTATCTATATGTGGTGTATAATGTACCTATATCAATTCAAGTGAAAACGCTAATGGTCTTGTGACCGTCGCAACCGGTCGAAAATGGCGTCTCATTGGCTGTATAAGTTGACGTCATATCTACGAACCAATGAAAGCCCTGCAAAGATATTTTTAGAACATACATCTAGAAGGGTGGGGATACAGGAAAACTGTAGCGGCGGTTTGGCGCGAATGTTGCACAATATTTTCTGAGCCCGCAATCGCTACACGCGTCGTGCGCAGTACCTGAAAGTTCACAAGTGATACGAGAAAATTCAGTGGTTGATATATTTGTTTAAACCAACTGATAAACCCAAAGCTTTGTTAATTTAATTAATTTATTGTTCTTTTAGTATAAAGTGAAAAGTTTAAACGTGACTGGAGGCGTTACAGTATTTGTTTGTAACGAGGTAAGTCCCATGAAAAACTGCACTAAAATATAGTTACAACGGAACATATTTTCAAGCTTAGGATCGCGTTTAGGATGGATATATTTTATTTTTTTTACAGTTATCCACTATTAATTGTTTTAAATAATGTTTATTTATTATGTAATGATTGGTATTGCGCAATATTTTACTATCAGAGTGCCTACATAAAATTATTAATATAATTATATAAGGGTATGTTTTCTTCAGTTCTGAAATATTTTTTTCATTATGAAAATTGTAGATACTAGTAGAAATTATAAGTTTGTGAGAACCTTAAATCATATTTTTGTTTAATATTTTGGCTTGCATGTTAATTTTAACCCAGATTTTAGTCAATTGGTGCGAACCAGTAAAACTTATCATAATCGCATTGATACTGTTTCTAAACTTGCCTATGTAGAAACTTGAAAATTTAAATGCTATCGTAGTCATTCTGACTACTAGAACAGGTTACGACCTGTCGCTGCGGATCGCGGTCACGTTAATACGTGAGAGATTTGCCCGTCTGTGTGGCATATTATGCCAATGCAGACTTTATAAACAGCGACATAAAGTTTATTTTTAATCACAAGTGGTGTGTTTGTCTGTGGAAAGTTCGCGGCTTTTGTTCCCAATGAAAGGGGCTTTTAGCCCTCACAAACACGGTGACGCACAATTAGTTAGGGTTGGCAAAACTTGTTTTCAATCTCAGTTAGTAATTCAAATACATGTTGAAGGAATCAAAATTCATTGGAACATCGAGGTCAAGTGCCTGTCGACTAAATAGCGATAACATTTTTGATTGATTAATCATCATTATATGAAGTTGTGTTGGGTATGGTACGTAAAGGCGAGTTTATTGTTATTTGATGAGTGTGAAACGTAATGGAACTTCTTAGATATTACTGTTTAAAGCGAAGGCATTTTATTTAAGTTACGTTGAGTGAACAGAAACATTAAATACCTGAAAATGGTCGCATAATGTGCAAAATATAGATTGTGTTTACAAATTTAAGACATTGAACCGTTGTGTATTCAATATTGATGTATTAGATTTGTCTAAAAAATATTTTGTTAATTGTTGCAGGCCTACAGTTGGAACAGTTTTCTGGGTCGGAGCCTAAAGGGCTAAGATTTCATTAAGAGCTCAAGAAGAGTTCAAACAAGTAAGTGCTTTTTATTTTTGTTTCTATTTTTTTCTGTTCGCAGATGTTTCTGGATCAGAAAAACCTCGCAGGATATAGAGATTTTTGTGTTTCAAGAAGCCCGATTAATAAGTCAGACTTGCTCGCTATACTGAAAATGGAGTTTACTTTTAAATTCCAGCTGTCCTTATCATTGTATTATATCATAGAGGTCGGAATTTCTTGCACTTAATTTCATACAGCAACAGAATAATATGGACATGCCTGGTATTGTAAATGTACATGGGCGGCGGTGACATTTACCATCAGATGAGCCGTTTGCTCGTTTGCCTGCTATAGCATAAAAAAATGCCTCAAATACCGGAATTATTTTTAATCAAGTGTTTTATTGAATAAAAAGTCTTATATATCAGAAAAAAACTTTTTTTTTTTAATTTGTGATTTTGATTGCTTATCCCCTGTCCCAAACATGGGATAATGGGGCAATTCAAAATCTCAGGAAGATCCATAATAATATCAACGTCTCAGTGCAAGTCCAGAAATAATTACTTAATTCTGACCTCTAATCATGACAATGAAAAAGAAGAATTAGACTACAATCAAAAATTATTGCCACTTATAAAAAAAAGTTTTTATTTCAGCAAAAAGTCATTTTGTATTTAAATTGTCATCACCCATGAATGTTCGCATAGTCTATTTTGTTGCATGTTCACATTATCATAAACTCAATTTATTCCCACACATCTACACAGGTATCCAACAAAAATCCAGTTTTGCCGTTATACTTCTAATATATTGTAGTATGTTACCTAGCATAAGCAAATTCCTACTTAAGTAGTGTCTTACCTAATGAGTAAGTCTAGATTAATGTACAGGCACGCGAGATTGCAACTTCTACCACGAAGTTACTCGTAATTATACATTAAATTAATTTCTTACAGTCATAAACCCAAGCAGATGTAATTATAATGATAATTATTAAGTAACAATACCATCATTAACTTATTACAATACTTATATAATTAATAGTTAATTTAGATAAGTTATTTAGTTAAAACATATTTAGCGACTAAATACTGAATTAAATAATGGTATTAGCTTAAGATTAATTAAATGCATACCTACCTTGAAAGTAAGTACGATACCTGCGTAGCAGTTTGTACCTAACAAGTCAAAGAACGTTAACATTTTAACCTACTAATCCATATAAGAATACATAAAAATAAGTAGAAAGGACTATTTCGAGTAGGTACTGTATTTACTGATGAATCAGTCAGCACGACACGGCGGCCATCTTGTAGAATCTGAAAACTTTTCTACTTGTTTTCAATACGATTCATTTAGGGCCATGGACTATCAGCCATCATGGGCAGGTGACATATTATATATTATGTTGATTGCATAATGGCATCTTGTTTGTACCTATATATATAACTCATACATATTATGTATGAGTTCAGTACCTTAATTGTATACATATTTATATTTTTTATATTTATGCAATCATCATTCCTTGACATTAATATGTATCCATTTTATGGTATTTCTTCTATTTCTATTTACATTTTATGTACATGTATCTCTATCTCCAATGTTTGATTTCTATATTTAAATAATGTGAGGCAAGGTAAATAATAAATGGCGTTAAACGTAAGCTATGAAATTCACTTAAACAGATTATTTTTATAAATGTACTGTTCCCGTAACGTTTCCAAGAATAACAATTAATCTTCGTATGTCGAGTTCAGAAACGTTGCACGCAAACAAAAATCCTTGCCTTGCATATTGTTTATTCATTCATCACATCATATGAATTTGATACCTCCATGAACCATGTTTCGGTGTTGTACGCCCACTTTAATTACCTCGTCCAGTTTCCTGTTAGAAGCATATCTTAACATGAAATCTGGTCGAGGCAATGTATACCCGCTAATCTATTCCCAATTCCCGCTTAATATGATCTGCACAGTATGTTACGTCGTATCATTTCTTTTTGTAGTTCTATTCAAAATGGTTGCTCAAAAGATCACCTGTCCGAGTCGGAGCGACGATATCGGAAATCAGTATATCTACTCAGACACCGAAAGATATGGTTTTTTCGCAAACGAGTCACAAGGCTCGGAGTATTTTGAAAGTCGTAGAAATAGATCATTTAAAGTCAAACAAGAAGCAGGAGAACGGAATTACCGGCGGAGTGATTGCCGGCGGAAGCAAGGAAACGATGCCCTCATCGCCAGCGCCCACAACCAGCTATTCAGAGGTAAGGTTGAAGAAGATTTGTGAGTATTTGAAAATAACTATTATTATTTAGAATTTAATTTAAATTAAGAATATTTTTAGTATTTTACACTGTTGTGGCGTTGATATTAATATCATACAACTCTGCTTTCAGGAATTTTTGAAACCGGAACCGGCATTCGAGAGCATGTATCACGAAACGGACTGCGGGTTCTTCCAAGATCTGGAGCAGTTGTACTCCGATCCCGCCAAGGGAGAACAAACACAGATCATTGGTAAGCTGTCGTATAATAATTATACATTATAATGAAATTTGTTTCTGTCTGTTTGTTTGTTTGTCGATAAACAGAGCGTCCAGTTGACGTGATTTTTAAGTGAAGATATTTTAAAGAATAGAAGACTACTTTTTGTGTCTTTCAAACTTTACACTTCCCTCAAATGAAGGGTGTAAGTTTGTATGGAGCATTATGCAATTTTTAAGGTAGAAAGCTAAAAATTACTACAAGTATGCAGACTACTTATCACCAGCAAATAAATCGTGCAACATCATCATCAGCTCATTAAACGTCTCCACCGTCGTCCACGCGGGCCTAGTTCGGATTGGACGGCCTCACGCACAACCTTTGAATCTTCGCAGGCGTGCGCTGGTTTCCTCATGATATTTTCTATCAAAAGTGCATATTTTTAAAAAAATCTGCTGAAGAAGACTGTTTAAAGAACGAGGGTGGAATTTTATTTGGGACTTCTCGTAGTTTTCAAGCAAGGAAACTAAAAATCGGTACCCAGATTCTGCCCCAGTTCTTATATTCAAAGTGAAGATAATTTCCCACGTTTTAATTTTTTTATAGAACTACGGATTTTTTACTTACCTTTGGTAAGTAATAAATCCGTAGATTTTGATAAGACTTACTGTAATTCTGCTAAACGCATCTTCATCAAAAAACCGGTCCTGCGTAGCACGGGTGTATAGTCAAAACATACATTATTGTCTGCTACGTTCGAGCGGATAAAGTATTAAGGGATTCCGATTCTCTAAAGAAAGTCATAATACCAGTACTGCTACCAGTACTACTCCCGTTGACATAAATATCAACGGGAGTAGTATTACTTGGTACCAACGAAAAATACCTCTTTTATAATTCCTACTGAAAAAATAGTGTACAAGTTTCTATTCCCTAATGAAAAGATATAACATCGTCTAAAGTAGCGTATTAAACAATTTACTGTTTAATGTTCTGGGGGGTTGATCTGTGTTCCTGATTTAGATAGGAGAACTGTGTTACATCGAATTTATAGAGAAAAAGCGAGCAAAATCTCGAAATAGAATATTCGAGAATATTCTCGAAACTACAAAAACATATAAAAGCCGCGAGTCGGACGCCTGCCGGCTCAGTCTGTCCATGACCACGGTAACTGAAGTCACTGAAAAGTCGGATGAATAATAGCACATTAAACTATTGTTGTTTACGTGATTTAATCAGTAACATTTGATTCAATATGTGCGAATTGCGAAACCTTAGGACAGGTCTCAATAAAATTTACTACATAATCATCATTGAGGCGAGGCCTAGCCCACCAGAAAGTTTAACAACAGATTATGTTCACCACCTCTTTTTAAAGTATGATTTAAAAAAGAGAACGGTTTTATCTGTGACAATGATGACTTAATTATACGCATAATTTTAAAAAAAGGATGGATCTTTTGCCTTTCTTTTAGGTATTCTAGATTTCGTCCTATTACTAAAATAAATTATCAAAAATGAATATTTTATTAATAAAAAGCATTTATAATCGCCACGCCGACGTTTACGTAGCTACCAGCGCAATTACTCTTTGACTCCAGGGAAACATAACTTTGTTTTTTTTTCAATTCCACTGATTAGGTACTAGGTAGGAGGTTATACGTTCAATACTTTATTTTAAATAAATTAATATTATTATATATTTCAACAGATTCACACATAACAACTAAAGAAAGGGCAAACGACAACGACACATCACGCTTACCGCTATCACCCCAAGATTGGGAGTCATTCGACTACAACTCCCGGCACAGGCGAGCATGTACGGCATATCCTCGCACAGCGCCCTTTCGCCGATGCCCATGGCCGACGAGTTCTTGCAGCTCGACGCGTTGCTGGATCAGCAGAAGGTCGTTGACCACCGCGACGTACAATACCAGGAGCAATTCCTGGACTTCAACAACATGCCAGTGGTACTCGGGGACCTGCAGTCGGAGAAGATGGCCGATGTGAACAACGTGCAGGTCGTTGAACCGTCCAGCTGGAGCCCACTGCCGCCAGCTGACGAATACAACAAACAATACACTAACACACATGACACAATGCCCTTTATTGATCAAGATGATTCAATGGATTCAAAATTCGTGACTGTTATACCTGGAGAGATTGAGAACAACGATTTAATAGTAAATCGATTTATATTCGGCACTGAGAACGTTGACAAGGTTAAGCCGGAAGAAGAGAAGCGGCCCGGACTGAAGGTGAACATCCCTCAACGGGCCCCAAGCTGGGGCGACAACAATGACATGATTAGCACACCGGATATCGTCACTTACGTCGAGCAATTGGAGAAAGAGAAATACTCTCTACTTGTAGATAATGTAAGTTTATCATTCTGCAGCTTACAGGTTACATCGTAAGGTTTATTTTTATAATTAAACAGTTATTGCAATATTAAATTCATAACACCAAATTTCAATATTCTTCGTATGTAGAATCAATTCAGATAGAAAATTTTTCTATGTTTTTACATTCTATTTATATTGATTTTCTATTGTTGCAGGCATTACCCAGCCAATGGCAAGCTGAAGAGTCCACAGAGCTACTGCCGACGATTATACCGACAATCAAGACTTCTCCTTTGGTGGACTACGAACCCATTACACCTAAAAGCGAATCACAAGCTGAATCAGAGAATGAAGACAAATCATTTACCAGCAGCAGGAAGCGACGGAGAAATAGTGAAGATTCAGATGAAACTTACACTCCAGAAGTGGAATACACACCACGCAGTTACACAAAGCGGAAACCTAGAAAGAATAATATTCCAATAAAGGAAATGATATTGCAGTTAGAAGGGTCACAACAATTGAAGAAGGCAAGACGCGGGCGACCTCCTAAAGTGCGCAGGGGAGAGTACCATCTCGCAATGTAGCATAGATGACAGCACTTCAAATGTTTCAACGCAAGAAGTGAAGTATAGAGAATTAAGAGATAAAAATAACGAAGCATCCAAAAGATCTAGAATGAACAGGAAACTCAAAGAATTGCAAATGGAGCAGTTAGCGTTAGATTTAGAAGAGCGAAATAAAAAGTTACAAGTAAAAGTAGATATATTAGAGGAAATGACAAAGAAGTTAAAAGATGCTTTGATGACAGCTATTTTACATAAATGAATTGCATCGTCATGCATTTTGGAAAATTTGGCTTCAGCGATATTTGAGCTTTTGGTTCGTTCGCAACTTCACGACTGTATTCAACGTGACGTCAACGTAACACAATCTCATTGTAGTGTCCGTTGTATATAGATGTGGATGATTTTATAATAACCATACATTTTGGATGCATATTAAAAACTAAAATGAACTCATTTTAGATTTAGCTCATACATAGTTTTATTACAAGGCACATTCAAATTACATCTAGTGCCATGTTTATAATGTAGATGATAATTTATTCATTTCTAGTGAATTGATTAATGTTTTATTATGGGAATTAAATAAGTATGATCATAAAAAATCATACAATGTATTTTATTGACGTGTTAATATAATTATTGGTTATAACTTGCATGATATTGAGTTAAGTTTATCAGTCTGTTTTTAATAATTGCAATAAATGGTTTTGAAGGATATCATTTTCTTTTCTTGAAAATCAAACTCAACAAAGTAGAACCTTCATCAAATTATGAGATAGGAGTTTAACGCAATTGGTCCCTTTCGCATGAAATAGGCCTTATTCGTGCGAAACGTTAAATTTTAGAGGTGGGTATAAATACAAATTTAGGTATAAATTGTCTCTTATTAATGTAAATATATATTTTTTTTCTAGAAACTCAGTAACGCATGTTTTACTAGCGCGAACCAATGCAAATGTTTCGAACTACGTCGAAAAGCTTAGGTGGCTAGATAGGCATCTTCTGCTTCTGCTAACAAAATAACAGAATGTATTGGTGCAAAATTGATATATTTTGTTGATAAAGTCTGCGAAAGGGACATTCTGCGAAGGAGCCGATTCTCCGACGTTGCGTATTACCAATACGTAGAGATTTGTTCACAAGGTCAAATTCACTCAGCGGGCAATAGAGCTTGCCTGAGCTTGTCTAAGGGATAAAATAAGTTAGTCAAGTTATCCAAATAGCCGACCTATTATTTCCCTCGATCCGAAGACTTGCAAAAAAAAAGTTAAATATGGAAAGTAAATATGAAAAGGAGGATCAGAATATCTGACGCAAAATGGTTGTTTCACGCTGGAATTGTCATATTTGAAATCTCAATGAAAATAAATTTTGACAAGGCTAATAGTCCGAGAGCCGGCTTTTACAGTACATGCGTTGTAGCATGGTGCATGTGACACTTTCAGTAACATTTCGTTTCACTCTTGAAAGTTGCCGCGATTTACAAATTATGCCTTAGTATTTCAGCTGTACCACATTCGTAATATATTAACATATTAATAAATGTAATAATTTAAATTTAACCCTGCCAGAATGTAATAGTCTATAATAAAATCAAATTGAAAGAAAAAATAAGCAGTACTATGCGTATAACGTTACGCCATAGTAGTATTTAGTGATGGGGTGTACTGCTACGGTGGATAGTCGATATTTTTTATAATAAAAAACTTATTTTGTATGTAGTTCAATTTTTATTGTCAAAAAGTCTATAATTAATAATTATATAAATGAAACAACAGAACATTTATATTACGCAATAAAATGGATATATATTTTAATCGTCTAAACTTATATCAGAGTCAAGAACATCTGAACTGTCACTATATTCATCATATGAATCTGTAACGGATATTATTAATGATGACCTCATTAGGTTGTCAATATGAATGTCACGATCCCAATCAGACATGATGTCCTTTTTTTGTTTTATCCACGACCTTTGACCAGTCTTCAGGTTAAACATTGTTGACGGCATCTTGTAGTAGACCTAACATCTTATTTGCCGTAAATGGCGGCGAAGTATTATTACTTGCAGCGTGTCCTTAAAATAAACAGACTGTGAAAACGTAATTCTATTCAGTCAATCAATCAAATAATCAATCTGTTTTCAAAATGGGAAATTAAATTAAAAGCATACCTTTTACTTGGGCCCAAATTAGCTCAATAGCATTGTACTGGCAGTGGTAGGGTAGTAGTCGAAGGACCTGGTGACCTTTTTCTTTTGCCATCTCGTCCAGAGCATAGGTAGGAGTTGGTGGCTTATGACGCCGGACTAAGGCAAAAAGCTCCGCCTTTAACATGCTCATATCTGCTGTTACTCCGTTTTCATTAAGCCACTTCACCAACTCGCTTTTGCGATTGGATTGGTTTAGGGGTTTATTAACTTGTACCGAATGGTAAGGTGCGTTGTCCATTATTATGGTCATAGATTCTTTTAAATTATTTAATAGACCTATGAACCAATTTCTGAATTTTTCGTAGTTCATCTCCTCATGATACTCCGTAGTTTTTATTGACTTAAAAGCCAGCAAACAATTAGGGACGAATCCACTTGCTGTACCAGCGTGACAAATAATAAGGCGTTCGCCTTTGCCCTCCGGCAGTTTAGTACACGATTGTACCGTATCGTCGGTCCAATTTTTACCCACTGAGTGGTTGGCGTTTAGCCACGTTTCATCCAAAAATACAACTTTGTTCCAATCACGTATGTTTTTGGCCTTCCTTAAAAATGTACATCTTGCTAGGGGCAATAACCGCGCAAAACTCGATAAAATGAAATTGCTTAACATCACATCCCTAGTCATGTGGTACTGACAGATGTCAACGTCATACAGGCAACTGTCACCCACACCATGCTTCAGCGCACATACTATAGTTCTTTGGTTTCCTAGACTATATTAAAAAAAATGTTCATGTATCTGATCCATAGGACTTTTATACGGCCGGCCCTTGGACTTTAGGAATAGTCATTATACTCATACGAGTAAGAACATAGTGTCATTTATTTTCGGAATGACCTGTAGCTATAGGTTAGTGAGGATTACCTAAAGCTTGGTGCAAACAAACGGTAACGGTATTGTGTATAAATTAATTTGTTAAGGTTCCAAGTGTCATGAAATAGCCTCAAGGACATGACAAATCTTAGAAATCATCCATAGAAGATCCAGAGATATAAAGGGTAACCACCTTATGAGGATTATGGCTTGAACATTTGGAAACTAATTTCTCCGAAACAGATTTGATTTTCGGTTTCAAGATAAGTAGGTAAACCCTTATAGTAGTGATGTGAACTGGTTTCATAAAAACCTAATAAAACCGTTATTTTGTTAAAACCGATAATTACCGGTTCATTAAAAAAACTGATTACAAACAATGCACGTTTCGATCTATTGGCTCTGTGCACGATTACAGCGCCAACTAGCGTCCACAACTTTGTGGGCTCTGTCAAATTGACATTTAGGTCGTACATTTGTGAAAAAATAACAAATATTTTCTTATTTGAAGTATTGAATCCAGGCTATACACTGCCAAGTAGAAAAATGATTAGGTATGAGCTAATGCCAGAACTTTACTAATGTGCAAAATTACAACTTGCTAGCATGCTTGAAAATATCAACACTGTTGCACTAACCGCTGATATGTGGTCGAACCAAAACATGGATAGTTTTCTTACTTTTACAGTACATTTCTATTACGAAAACATTTTTAAAAGTTATGTGTTAATTGCATGTAGTTCCATGTGAGTATTTTTTTAAATAAGTAATTGGTATAAACCGGTGTCAAAATTTGTAATCGGTTCACATGTCTATCCTATAGATAGTGAACTTTTTATCAACAACAGTATTGACACAATACATGATTTCATCGTTTTGAAGTATTTTACGTCATACTATTACTTATCAAAACCATTATTAAATACTATATCAAGAGTAACGCTTATTCCACAAATAGATGGTAGGTAGGTTATTGCGGAATACAAATTGGCAAAAGTTTTTTATAACAAAACAAACACGTATTCGCCAACAATCGAATTATCTACGAAACCCGCCAAAAGTGAGTAAGTCTCACATCGACGACATCAAACATAGGCTAACTGGCTAGGCATTGTTTGGCTTTGGCAGGATGGCTTCCCATTGGCTATAAGGCTTGGCATTGACTTGCTTTGGCAGGCATGCGCAGTAGAAAGTGTTAGCGTTCCGTTTATTCCGTTAGACAAGATAAGTTCCAGAGTTCAAGCCATAATTCTCACCAGTATACCTTATCTGTGAAATCTATTGATTATTTCTGAAATTTGGCATGTTGTTGAGACTGTCATAACCTAGGAACCATAAAGACATGGAAGAACGACTAAAATAACAACTGCACTGCATATCTTCATTCCTTTTTTCCTTAAGGTATTTAATAGTGTGTAAGAAAGAGACATGTGTTACGAGTCGTTTCATTACCTGGTACGTTGTCACAACTTGATTTGATTGATGAATTTGCAAGTGATGGGAATGAATTATTATTTTTTATGGATAGTTATTGTATCTGAAAATACCGATAATGTGCTCCTACCTACGCTAGTACGAAATATTTGGTTTTCGATATGGAGGTCGTGGGTTCAATTCTCACGGGGATTACTATTATGTAAGCTTTGATGGCGTCCTTCTCGAGGTTGTGCAAGAATATGTTTCCTTAGACCAAACTATTCAACTGGGCCATAAAAACTTTGTGAGGGAAACTAAGAGGAATCAGTTGGGCTGGGCGGCATTTGACAAGTTACATCAGGTCTTCACGTCGACGATTCCGTAATGCTTAAAAACAAAAGTCTGAGCAATGCGTCCTACACGTACCAACATACACAGGTGAGACATTGACACGGACTACGAAACTGGTTCCCTAGTTATATGTCACTCAACGGTCAATAAAGGGAGCTATGCTCGGGGTTTCTCTTAAGGATAAAATCAGATTTACTAGGTGGAGACTGGATACTGAGTCATCTAGGTAGGTATTAACGCAGTGCTAGATATCGTCCTGTTAAATAAGACGAGGGCACTGTAGCTAGTAAAGTGACCTAGCATCATCACATTACACACCTCAAAGATAACTGTATATCTCCACTATTTGATGGATCTTATTATACACGGTAATACGCACTGGTCAAAAACTTTTGTCTTTAGACACTGACGAATATTAGACGTGAAAACACAGTCATTAATATGAGAAAGAAAGTGGTTCACAGTTTATGACGTAAAAGGGACGTTTCCATATATTTCGTATGAGATTATTGATATGTGACGTCATTGCTCACTCTTGTAAATTGACCTAATATTTATTGGCTTCGGTGTATTTTAAAAAACAATATTGCAAATAAACACTGAGTAGATAAACCAATGTAAGGCTGCACACCTTCATGACAACAGTGATCAATAAAACGACATATAACATAAGGTGCGCTTTATAAAAATAAGGTTTTGGTATATTTTGCGATGGTGGAGAATACCGAATTGAATCAGCTTTCGACAAATTGAATGAAGGTACAGCATCAAATTTAATCTCCTTTTTGAAGAAAATTAATTGTGCAAGTAATTATCGGGGCAGAAGTGCTTAGAACAGATCCTGCTGTGGTCTTCCAGTTCCATTCAGGTCTCTCGAATCGTCTTATCCACGATCTGTTTCATCTTTTCATACTTTGGAAACTGTAATATTATAATAAACCTTAATATCTGCTGATGTTGCTTCGCCGAAAAGCCTAACTAAAATATCGAATGTAGAAGCCACATCACTAGTTGACATGTTTACCTAGAAAATTTAATTAGGATTTTTTGAGAAAAGTAGACAATACTGTTTTGGCCTTTATTTGAAAAGTACACTATAAGTTAGAAACATTTATAATATAGTTTAGACACACATTTCCTGATTTATTTGATATAAAATTAATCAAAAACTCACGAATGAAGTGAATCTTTTCACCACTACTTTTTTCCTTCCCGAATGTGAATAACAGCCGTCAATTACACAAGACATGATTTTATGACCTAAAACACTTCATAAGGAACGAGCACACATAAGATAAATCACTACTTACCGCAAATTAAACAGAAAATAATTTTCTTATAATCAGGAGCCGCCAAACACTGACAGTACTATAATCCGCCATGTGAGCAGGTGTCAAACTGTTTTTAACAATCTTTAAGAATGCACGTCAAAATGTGATTTGAATTTAAGTCGTATGCTAAATAAGTTGATACATCATTGTATTGAGTCCACTGACAGATGTGACGATTGCTAATTATGAGAACTATGTTCAGTTTGCGGTCTCATTTTCGCCTACGCAAAATCGTGTAAGGAGTGAGAGCATCAGGTATACGTTTTAATCGCTATTTTAGCCCGATTCTATGCTTTAGTCATAATTTTTGGTCATGACTATTTTGGAACCTAAAATAATTCGATAGACTCTACGCGTTTGCTTGCATACAATGAGGATTACAGCTAATTTATTGTATAGAATTGACAGCAGTTCTATATATGCGTATTTGTCTCTAACCACTGAGGTTAGAGATAATAACGCACTCATCGAGGTTAGGCAGCAAAAGTAAATAGGATTTTCTTTTGGGTTTAACAACTTCTTAGCACTTTCAAGAAGAGTAATCTGCATTAAAAGTACATTCCACTTATAAAATTAAAACACAATTTGGTTGTAAAAAGGTAATTGTATTAATAATTCAAATTAGAACGGAGTGTACCAAACAAAAACAATTGAATTAAAATTATTTCAGTAATATGGAGACCATGTTTTCCATGGTTAAAATATTCTTGTGACCAGGTATTTATTTATTCTGTATTTAGGTACTTTTAAATTTCAATTCTCACCTAGCAATTCATACGATCAAGGCATTCACACAATAATATTATGCATACTTGCAACTAAAGATAATTCATGCGCCTTTAATATCGTCAAACTGATAACAAATTTTGAGTGTAAAGATAAATAATACAATTAACATTCTAAGTATAAATCTAAATAGAACTAATATTTAACACAGACATTCTAAAAAGCAATAAGAATAAGATTCCCTACAGTAAAGTAAATAGAATTAAGAAATATTATTCACAAAAAAATATATAATGAGAGCAGCACCTGTACCAATAAACATAATAAATGGAATCATAGTTTATATGGCATTTATTGTCTCTCGACATTGCGACCGTTCATACAACACTATTACGTAACAAACCCATAGAAAAATTTACACCATCAGTCATATCATTATGAATGATGATGAATCCGGCCAGCCGCACCGGGCGCGCCCGGTAGGCCGTGTCCAAGCCGTTTGGGTGGTGTCCAAGTGGGTTCCCAAGCCGGTTGGGTTCGTGTCCAAGCCGGTTGGGTCGTGTCCAAGCCGTCTATCCAAGCCGTCCGGCACGTCCGGGCGCCGGGCCACCGCCGCACCGCGAACGCCGTGCCTCGCCGCGGTACACACTCGATACTCGTTAATTTACACTTTACACTCTAGTCACGGTAAATTGCAATTTATTGCGCACACACTTGTTAATCGGAGGCGCCGTCGTCGGCGTCCTCTAGGAAGCTGAATTTGTTTGACGCTACGAAGATCTGGAAGAACAAAGAAATGCAATTAAAGGTAGGTAGGAAATATAATGTACACTAATATATGACTTATGGCTACATCTAGCTACTGAATAAAAAAAATAAAATAAAACGAAGTAAGTGGAACAAAACTCACATCATGTTCTTGTTAAATTTATATTAATGTTATAAATATAAAGATGTTCAATAAAATGTCTCAGATCTTATAAATATAGAATATTCCTTTGAATTTATTGGTCTTTTGAATTATTTTCAGATCGCCTTTACAGCTTCACCAAGATACGATGTGGCGAGCGTAGTTGGCACTCTGCTTTAGAATGGGCTCCGTCAGAATACCAGTGCTGCCAAGACCACTTTTGATAAATGAAAATACAACCGCACATAACATAGGACATTTTAAGCAGAGGCAGGGCCCTTTTGACTTTTTGATTCATCTATGTTATAAATACTTACTTAAGTGTATTTTTTGTTCCTAATAATGGCACATTTTGGTGGATTTTTTGTTCCTATTACTGGCATTTCGGTGGAATTGTATCGTTTCCTGTGCATCAATGCGTGTTTTTCTGGTCAAATAACGTTTTCTATTATATTTTGTGATACACACAAAATATAATAGAAAACGTTATTTGACCAGAAATATATATATATTTATACATATATATTATTAATATATATATATATTTATACTCATATATATTGAACATTTATGTTTATCTATTTGTTTTGTTATTGTGATTCTTTGTTGCCTTAGTTAAGTTGTATTATATGTAACACTATTAGTGAAGACATGTAACTGGCTTAAGTTTTTATTGTCATCTTTTCACGGTTTTAAAGCTGTTGGTCTGTCAAATAAATTCTAATATTAAATACGTCACAAAGACAAACTTACCGGTTTCTCCTGCTCCTTCA
>PQWD01003944.1:12280-102276 GCA_019425675.1 Leucinodes orbonalis | reverse complement strand
TTTTATAGCGTAAAATAAGTCGTAAACCAGTCAGTACAATGCAGTTAGCGCCTAACAAACACACACTAAATTACTAGAGGTGCCTACTAGACATCTCTACGCTGATCTTCCGAGAAAACCAGTAAGTTTTAGGTCATAACTGTAAGTTATAGGTCATAGATGTTTACAGCGCAAGTATTTAAACCGTGAAGACTATTCGCGGCCAACAGCAAAAGACATTCCGATGAAAAAAATGTGCATATCCAAACAAAACATCAACCAGTAACTTTTTACTATACATATCTTTATGAAGCAAATCTGACACATTCTATCAAAAAATTACAACATAAAATCAACAATCGCGTCATCCATTCATAGCCATCTATAAATAGGTTGCATACAAAAATATTCCTATTTGCTTAACTTTAGAGTTTTAATACGTTGTGTGCTAACGATGATGTAATTCAAAGCAAAAATAACGGTAGTGGAAAGCCAAGTTCTCGTTGCACACTAAGATATATAACATAGTTTTTTTTCCAAAAATAGAATTGAATTTCAAGACTTTTCAAGTATAGTGTTTTAGTAAAAGTGAGCAGATTGGAATTATAATTATCTGAAATGCAATAATTATGTCCACGACTGCCATAACCTCAATTATTGACTTCCATGTTGAGCCGATTCCTATCAATTAACATTTATCGGTCATTTTCAATAACATCATCATCATCATCAGCTCATTATACAACCTCACCAGGGGCGCAAGCTACCCGTATAGGGTGTATAGGTCTTAGTCGTCCATGCAGACCCTTTGCGGATTCGCTGACTCCATGCACAACCATAATTCTCTTACCAGGCGTGCATGTTTCCTCACGATGTTTCATTCACCGTGGTCTTTTAGCAAAGCTGTGAAAACAGGCAGCGCGTTATTTCGGATACCATGACTTGACATATCTTATCACAAATAAGACATTTCAGTTTGATTTTATTTGGAACCACTGGAGTACATTATTATATGTAACTCACTAGATTTGACTGTTGCTTCGCTCGCGTTAAGAAGTATTATTTCCATCCCCTATTTTATCCCCTTAGTGTAGAATTTATCAAAATCATTTCACCATTGATTATTAAATAATGTATTTTATCAATTTATTTTCACAAGATCTTGGGCTCATTAAGCTACCGTTAAAATTACAGTAAATGTTTATTTTCGGCCTTGACAGTGCCTAGCCTAAAATAGCGAAAGCTTTCCAAACGACACGACAGACGATCGTTTGAAACACGCACGCGGGTATAATAAATGAACGCAGTTTAGCGTCTGCTCTTCCTTGTTAAGCAAAACTAATGGTGCTTCATTTTATCATCATCAGCTCATTGAACGTCCCCACCAATTGGCACGAGCCTACCGTAGGGTTTTTAGGCCTTAGTCGTCCACGCGGCCCAGTGCGGTTAGACGACTTCACGCACAACCCTTCAATCTCTCGCAGGTGTGCGCAGGTTTCCTCACGATGTTTTCTTCACCGTAAGAGCGTCGGATAACGTACATATTCATTTCGAAAATTCGAAACACATTGGTACGGGGCGGATTTGAACCTCAGCCCTCCCGATAGAGCGTCGGTGTCTCAACGGTGTGGAATTCTCTTATACAAAGTTCATTCTAAACAAGCATAGTGTTCATTGGTGTCAACGTTTACCCTTACTTCGAAGGCCACCACGACGAAGAAGACGGTGGTGAACCTACCAATTCTATCAAAAAAATTACAACATAAAATCACCAAATCGCGTCATCCCATTCATAGCCATCCTATAAAATAGGTTGCATACAAAAATATTCCTTATTTGCTTAACTTTAGAGTTTTAATACGCTGTGTGCTAACGATGAATGTAATTCAAAGCAAAAATAACGGTAGTGGAAAGCCAAGTTCTCTTGCACACTAAGATATAAAACACTAGTTTTTTTTTTTCCAAAAATAGAATTGAATTTCTAAGACTTTTCAAGTATAGTGTTTTAGTAAAAGTGAGCAGATTGGAATTATAATTATCATTGAAATGCAATAATTATGTCCACGACTGCCATAACCTCAATTATTGACTTCCATGTGAGCCGATTCCTATCAATTAACATTTATCGGTCATTTTCAATAACATCATCATCATCATCAGCTCATTATACAACCTCACCAAGGGGCGCAAGCCTACCCGTATAGGGTGTATAGGTCTTAGTCGTCCATGCAGACCCTGTGCGGATTCGCTGACTCCATGCACAACCATTAATTCTCTTACCAGGCGTGCGCATGTTCCTCACGATGTTTTCATTCACCGTGGTTCTTTTAGCAAAGCTGTGTAAAACAGGCAGCGGTATTTTCGGATACCATGACTTGACATATCTTATCACAAATAAGACATTTCAGTTTGATTTTAATTTGAACCACTGGAGTACTATTATATATGTAACTCACTAGATTTTGACTGTTGCTTCGCTCGCGTTAAGAAGTATTATTTCCATCCCCTATTTTATCCCTTAGTGTAGAATTTATCAAAATCATTTCACCATTGATTATTAAATAATGTATTTATCAATTTATTTTCACAAGATCTTGGCTCATTAAGCTACCGTTAAAATTACAGTAAAATGTTTATTTTCGGCCTTGACAGTGCCTAGCCTAAAATAGCGAAAGCTTTCCAAAACGACACGACAGACGATCGTTGAAACACGCACGCGGGTATAATAAATGAACGCAGTTTAGCGTCTGCTTCTCCTTGTTAAGCAAAATCTAATGGTGCTTTCATTTTATCATCATCAGCTCATTGAACGTCCCCACCAATTGGCACGAGCCTACGTAGGGTTTTAGCCTTAGTCGTCCACGCGGGCCCAGTGCGGGTTAGACGACTTCACGCACAACCCTTCAATCTCTTCGCAGGTGTGCGCAGGTTTCCTCACGATGTTTTCTTTCACCGTAAGAGCGTCGGATAACGTACATATCATTTCGAAAATTCGAAAACACATTGGTACGGGGCGGGATTTGAACCTCAGCCCTCCCGATAGAGCGTCGGTGTCTCAACGGTGTGGAATTCTCATTATATAAAGTTAATTCTAAACAAGCATAGTGTTCATTGGTGTCAACGTTTACCCTTACTTCGAAGGCCACCACGACGAAGAAGACGGTGGTGAACCTACCCAATCACGCATATTTCAACCTCGCCGGGCACGATGTGCCAAGTCTAAGGTTCCTTACTGCGATTACTTTATTATAATGGTTGATGTTGTGTGACTTGACCGTTGAAGAGTATACAAGGATACAAAACCAGGTGCTCCATGACACCATTGCACTATTCTGTCGCCAGAATCGCTACCCATTGACTATACAAATTTGCCACTTGGAAAACGGTGATTCAATAACCCGTCGATTGTAGGTTTGATAAAGCCACTAACGTATAAATAATGTTAACGGCCAAGTCACACAACATTAAACATAATAATAAAGTAATCGCAGTAAGGAACCTTAGACTTGGCACGTCTTTGTCTTGATTTCATTACTTTTTAGAGATAATCAAGCAGCTCCATCGAGACTTGGCTAGATTTTTTACAGAATGTTTTTGGTGGGTTTTCACTTCTTTTTGTAGAAACTTGAAAGGAATATTGGACGACCCACTGGGTGTAATGGTTGAGACGTCGGCTAATACATCAAGGGTTCCGGGTCCGATCCCCGGGCAGTACCCACAATATTTGTGTGCATGAACATTCTGTTTGTATTGGTCTAGCACGCTCGACTTGGCGGGGGCAGATCTTCGATTATCCAAGTTTTTATATTTTTCCCTTAATGTAGCCATTAAACCCTAACTCTGTACCGAATTTCAGCTCTCTGAGTTAATGGGAAGTACTAGTTCTATTTTGATGCTCATGAGTGAGTGAGTGAGTGTCTATTTGTCGAAAATGCGAAACTTTGCTTTCGCTTAACGTCGGAACTAAATTACCTACAGACTCGAAATTTTGGATTTAAAGTAAGTTATTATATTTTCTAAATAATGAAAATTTCAGCGCTCTGGTTTTATCTAAAGGTTCTCAAATTGGGGCCTGAAAATGCGGCGAAATGGATCCTGTAAAGGATGGTACGGCAGTGTTTGCGCTCGGCTTGGCAGGGGCACTGCCGTGCCCCCAGATATTTACAAAAAAATATAAAAAGTTACGTTAAGTTAGTTAGTTATCACTAGTTTAGTATGCCAACTGGAAGCTCCTCGCTTAATTTTTGGCTAGATGGCGCTATGTGAGCGTCAGTGGATATTTATTATTATTGTTATCTTAAGGGTGAATTACCTAAGCGTCAATGGCTCATTGGTGGGGACTGCTGCTGTCCCATCTGGAGGTTGCAGCTTCAAATCCAGCCACGAACCAATGTGTTTTCGATCGCCCTGTACAGGTAGGCTCGTGCCCTCGGTGGGGACGTTTAATGAGCTGATTATGATTGATTGATTGATATCATAGTCAACCGAAAGATGTTTAAGAGATTTTGGGAGACGTTAGGGATAACAAATTCACCCATTTCTCCCACCTAAATCTGGAACTGATTACAACATAATTATTTATAAGGTTACCAATTTGTAGCTTATAGTTTTACTTGCGACACTGTTTTATTGAACTTAGGGTTGCCAACTTCTAAGAAATTCATTTGTAACGTTTCAGTTGCCTTAGAGGCTCGATGAAGAAAGCGGCGGACATATCAGATGCAAAATGAGGATTGTTACTTTTCAACAAAAGGTGTCATTATCATCTTTAGCCTAAAATGGCCCACTTCAGAGCACGGGCCTTCCCGCATAGTATAGCAATAGGGGTATTGGGCAGGAATCATCTTCCTTTTCGGACAAACAGGATTGTAGGTGAAGTACACCTGATTATCCGAAAAGAAAGAGTGTTTGCTTCAGAGCGCACTTTAAGCAGTCGATCCTGGCTACAATGTTACGATAGCAGTCGTTAACAAACACTTGGTGGTAGACTCGACACTGAGTCGTCTAGGAAGGTACCACTACAGTGCCAGATGTCGTCCCGAGAAACAGGAGTGTTATGCACTTTTGTGTTCGGATTGAGGGCACTTATAAATATAAAATATCAAACTTAAACTTATAAAATATAATATATCAAAATATAAAATATCGATTTTTTAAATACTTCGGGAAGTATTTAAAAAAATCGATATTTTAACAGTAGCGTCTCAATACATTACCATAATCTAGTTTATGTCCACAAAATCTTCATTTGTTTGAAAAATTGTGACGTACATAACTTTAATACTAGGAACAAAAACAAACTTGCTGTCCAAATCTTAGACTAAGTTAAGTAGGAAAATCATTTGTTGGAAGAGGCATAACATTCTTTAATAAAATACCACAACATCTTGCCGAATTGCCTTTTCACCAGTTTAAATTAAAGATTAAAAAAACCCTCATGAAAAAAGGTTACTATACAATAGAAGAATATTATCGGATAAAGATGTGTGGTCTTGCACTCAGTGTTCCAGTTACAAATCTTTGTAATAAATTATTGTAAATCTATGTGTAGGTAAATGACAAAACTGTAACCACTGATATAAAAAGATTAAAAGAGTAACTCGAGTTTCTTGCGGCTCTTCTCGAAGATCCTACTTATTCCGAACCGGTGGTAGAGTCACAAAAAAATGATAATAATAACAATTGACGATTCAAAAGTATCTGTAACAGATTTATTTGAATAAAGATTTTTTTCTTTCTTTCTTTCTTCTTTCACTGTAGCTAGTGAAATCCCTGGTATAAGAGACCTAACATCTGCTATTTCGGGTGACGGGCGCATTGATAGAGAATAATAAATGTTATCACTTGTTTATCTACTTTAATGCCGCTCTGTCACTCACCATCAATCTAGCGTCCTGGCCGTGACGTTCACTTCGTAACGTAAAAAAAAATCCACAGCGCGCCCGCGTTGTACTCGTAGATTACGGCACAATCTCCCCCACATTAATTTAGTTAATGTTATGCGAGAAGGCCTATGACCTACATAGGAACGTTATAGGTTCATTATGAAATATATTAGTAAACTAAAATTACAAATATAATAATAAATTAGAAGGCTGGCAACCCATTTCCGGGACTTCAGTCTTTGCAAATGTCCATGGGCGGCGGTGTCACTTTTTGCCTCCTGTTCAATAAAAAGCAAAAATATATGAAAATAAAATATTTTAAACAGTCAACCCTACAAACCGGTCAGATTACGGAGTTAATAACAGTAATAATGACGGATCACTGTTTAATATTTCGCCAAAGTGCCCGACCAGTTTTAGGCTCAGTATACGCTAATCTCCAAGATAACGGACGCATTGATAGATTTCCATTACACAATGACTTGCCTGAATTGACTGCAAGCCGATAAAGTGCTTGCTTAGCAGCTTGCGACAGTGGTATGCATATTTCTCTTAATACTGATCTGATGGAATGAATTATTCCTAACCTCGTCGAACCACCCTACTACACCCTAGGCGGTAGATTTGATACTGAGTCGTCTAGGTCGGTACCACCGCAGTGCCAGATATCGTCCCGTGAAATAAGAGTGTTATACACTTTTGTTTCAGATGTAGCTAGTGTTAGTCATTCATATTTGAATGTTTAAATTGTCTAATGTATTTACGTAAACTTGTTCTAACATTTAAGTGTCGCCATCTTTGAATGTTAATAGTTGGTCTTTAAGCTTCCGGTTAGTATTAGCTTTTCGTATATTTTATGAAATTACTGTATTATAATAAACTGAGTTGTCAAATAGCTTATGCTTGTATTAAAATATTTTGTAACAATTGTATCGAAATGTAATTATTTATTTATTTATTTATTTGATACACAAAACAGCATTACAGTAAATACAATTTAAACATTGAATGTGGTTTAGAGGTTTCTGGGAGTACTGCAACACCATAAGCATGTGTATACAGCATGATTATCGAAACCGGTATAATACATAATGAAAGGAAATTGTGCAAAGCTAAGTTATAAAGGTTGATATAACTGCTAACAGATTAACAATATACATTAATAATTATAATAATAATACAATTTAATTTATAATCCTAATTATAGAGCTCTTCCATTTGGTGACAGTCGAATTGCAGATGTCAGGAGCCTCGGTATCATTTTGTGAGAGGCAGTTGTATTCCCGACATATTCTGTTTAAGGGGTTATGAAATGATACATTGTTATTACACAGGGACACAGTGAACAGTCGATCAAGCCTTGAAGATCGATTAGGGACTCGAATACATATATCAGACACCAGAGTGGTGGACATAATAGAGTTAAAGATTTTATGTAGGCAGCTTAGATCATGAAGTTTACGACGCGCTTTCAGGGTTTTCATCTTGAAGTGACGAAGGCGGCACTCATATGACGTAAGCTCACGTTTCAGTCCCGACCTAATACCTAACACTCTGAGGAATCGTCTCTGAACTGACTCAAGCATTTCAGTATATTGATTATACTGTGGCGACCATACAACACATGCATACTCGAGTTGACTGAGAACCAGGGACTTGTAGAGCAGCAAGAGACTGTTTGCAGAACTAAATTCTTTGGTAGCCCTGCATATGAAACCAACCAATCTGTTACATTTATTTTTAATATACTCGTAATGATAAATAAAACTCATTTTCGAGTCGAAAACAACACCTAGGTCGCGTATAACATTTTTTCGTTCTAAGAATGTGCTATCGATTTTGTAGTCAAATAAGATGGGAGTTTTGATACGTGTAAAAGATATGACAGAACATTTATGGATACTGAGGCTCATACCGTTTGCTTTACACCAATCTACCAATGTATTAAGATCATTCTGCAAAATGATACAGTCACGAACAGTTCGTACTTTGCCGAATATCTTAAGGTCGTCCGCAAAGAGAAGAGTCATGCTACTGAGTTTGGTGACAAGGTCGTTAATGTAAGCAACGAACAGAGGTCCAAGGTGCGAGCCCTGAGGAACGCCAGAGGGTATTGACACTGGCTGAGAGCAAAAACCCTTTAGAGCAACTAGCTGGCTACGTTTCGAAATATAAGAGTTGATCCATCGTAACAATGAGCCATGGACACCCATGGCGTCCAACTTGCTAATTAACAGCCCGTGGCTGACTCTATCGAAAGCCTTCTGAAAATCAGTGTATATTGCGTCAACTTGTCCGCGGTCATTAAATACCTTACAAATAAAATCTGAATATTCTAATAAGTTACTAACAGTTGACTTTCCTTTGATAAATCCATGTTGTTGTTCGCATATATGCGGGGTAAGATGGTGATAGAGGTGATCGTAAACTAATGACTCCAGTATTTTAGCAAAACAGGATAAAATACTTATCGGCCTGTAATTAGAACACTCGTGTCACCCGATTTGTGAATGGGTACAATGTGAGCTAATTTCCAAGCACTCGGGAAAACACCGGACTGTAAAGATTATTAAAAATTAAAAGCAATGGTTCTGCTAGCGCTGTTGCACAACTTTTTACAAAACACGGGGAATACCATCTGGGCCGCTCCTTTGTTTGAGTCCAGCGCGCTTATTTTTTAAAATGTCCTCTTAGAGATATTTATTGAGAAAATAGTGTAATTAATAGGGTCATTATTGTAACAGTCACCTGTCACGTGACTATCTTGTTCAAAAACAGATGAAAAATACTCTGAAAGAGCTCTGCCGCCGCCTCACCCCCAGTTGCAGACTTATCCCCGAACACAACGGTCAATAATAGTAATAGGCTCAAATAACATTTATTCAAACGGAAGTGGTGCAGTGGCGCCACCTTTATGAATACTTTTGTTGATTATTGAGTAAAGTTATAATATTGACTTCCGATAAAAGGGTATAAAGAGCGTCGGTGGCTCAGTGGTGTGGACTGTCGCCTTCCTACCGGGAGGGCTGAGGTTCAAATCCCGACACGTACCAATGTATTTTCGAATTTTCGAAAAATATATGTACGTTATCCGACGCTCTTACGGTGAAGGAAAACATCGTGAGGAAACCTTCATGCACGCCTGCGAAGAGATTCGTAGGTTGTGTGTGAAGTCGTCCAATCCGCACTGGGCCCGCGTGGACGACTAAGGCCTAATCACCCTATACGGGTAGGCTCGTGCCCCTCGGTGGGGACGTTTAATGAGCTGATGATGAAAAGGGTATAAATACTGATTATAATCATGCAGTTGCTACATCATTCTCTTGTAAAGTGTGAAAGAATAAACATCTCTTGTGGAAACTGTTTTACTGGTTTTTATACATACTATCACTAGTAAAATTACCGGGTATAAGAAACCGAACATCTGTTGTCGAGACATGATCGGGCGTAGTGTGGCATGATGGAGAATAATAATTCTCTATCAGTTGTTGTTTTTCCTTCAACGCTTTGTCATGGTCGAGCGTAACACTTACCACCAGGTGAGCATCCTGGCCTTCCTGTATACTGTGTAACAGTATATGGCATATTTTTTTTTTTCAAAAATCCACCCCCAAACCCTTCAAATAGGGGAGGAAGTATCATATCCGATTTTTCGCAGTTTTAAGGTAGATTTTATTGAAACCTGGTATGTTGATAGTAGGTAACCTAGAATAGGTTTAAGGCTACTTTAAGTCCCGTTTTCACCCCCCACTTCCCTAAAATGGGGGTTGGAAGTTTATATGGAACCTTCCGCAATTTTTGTAGTACGACGCTGAAATTTGATGTGCGGACTGTTTGTCAGAAACGAAAAAATATGGCATATTTTTTTCAAAAATCCACCCCCAAACCCTTTAAATAGGGGAGGAAGTGTCATATTCGATTTTTCGCAGTTTTAACTTAGATTTTATTGAAACTTGGTATGTTGATAGTAGGTAACCTAGAATAGGTTTTAGGCTACTTTTGTCCCGTTTTCACCCCCCACTTCCCTAAAATGGGGGTTGGAAGTTTGTATGGAACCTTCCGCAATTTTTGTAGTACGACGCTGAAATTTGATGTGCGGACTGTTTGTCAGAAACGAAAAAATATGGCATATTTTTTTCAAAAATCCACCCCCAAACCCTTCAAATAGGGGAGGAAGTGTCATATTCGATTTTTCGCAGTTTTAAGGTAGATTTTATTGAAACTTGGTATGTTGATAGTAGGTAACCTAGAATAGGTTTAGGCTACTTTTTGTCCCGTTTTCACCCCCACTTCCCTAAAATGGGGGTTGGAAGTTTATGGAACTTCGCAATTTTTGTAGTACGACGCTGAAATTTGATGCGGACTGTTTGTCAGAAACGAAAAAATATGGCATATTTTTTTTCAAAAATCCACCCCCAAACCCTTCAAATAGGGGAGGAAGTGTCATATTCGATTTTTCGCAGTTTTAAGGTAGATTTTATTGAAACTTGGTATGTTGATAGTAGGTAACCTAGAATAGGTTTTAGGCTACTTTTGTCCCGCTTCCCTAAAATGGGGTTGGAAGTTTGTATGGAACATTCCGCAATTTTTGTAGTACGACGCTGAAATTTGGTATGCGGACTATATGTCAGAAACGAAAAAATATGGCATTATTTTTTTCAAAAATCCACCCCCAAACCCTTCAAATAGGGGAGGAAGTATTATATCCAATTTTAGGCAGATTTTTAAGGTAGATTTTATTGAGACTTGGTATGTTGATAGAAGGTAACCTAGAATAGGTATATATATATATATATATTCAGAATTTTTACCCAAAAACCTTTATACTGATATAATATATAAATATATATGTAATTAGTGATGTATATATATGTTTTTTTTGTAAATATGGCCCCAAAACCTTTAAAGGTGTGGGGGAAGCCTATATATAGTTATATATATATCCACAAAATTTACCCCAAAACCTTTTAAATTGGGGGAGGGGGGAGAGGGGATCCGTTTTTTGAAATAGACTCCAAAACTTTTAAACTGGGGCGGGGGATTCCTATGTACAGTGATATATATGTATACATAATTTTTCTTTATAAGTTTAAACAGTTTACAAGGTAGAAAGCTAAAAATAAGTATGATGGCTATTTGTCATGAACAATAAATCTTGCATATTTAAGTTTTTGCAAACCGGCCCTTAAAGCCTTAAATAAGAAAAGAAGAAGCAGTGTTGCAGTGTTGAAATTATTCTGTTTTCGTTACCAAGTGGATGGCTCCACTTTCCTGGTAACGAAAACAGAATAATTTTGTCATCCCGAATTTAACGCGGGCGAAGCCGCGGGCAAAAGCTAGTCTCTTAATAAGTGCGAAGTTGCCTTACAGGTTAAAGGGACTACATGGTAAATTTATTATATCTTCGAATGAAGCTAATTCATATAATACTGATCGAATTTCACTTGTGAAGTTCGTTTGATCATGTAATATATTTACTAAAAAAATAACAGTTGTTTAGTACCCGTAATACAAGCTTCACGCTTAACTTGGAGCTAGATGGCGCTGTGTGAATGTCAGTGGATATTTATTAATTTATTTCAAGATACCGTACGCCCGACTTGAGTGTTAAAATTTAACGCCATTTTGCTGACCTTTGTTAGAGTTCTATAAATTTAGCAGTTTAACAGGATAAGGTGCGCTCACAAAAAGTTTTCAACATTTTGTTTGTGTCTTATAATCTATACTAATATATAAAGCTGAAGAGTTTTGTTTGTTTGAACGCGCTAATCTCAGGAACTACTGGTTCGATTTGAATAATTCTTTCAGTGTTAGATAGCTTATTTATCGAGGAAGGCTAGGCTATATATCATCACGCTACGAGTAATAGAAGCGGAGCAGTAATGAAAAATGTTTCAAAATCGGGGGTATTTTTTCATACTTGGAGCTTCCGCTGCGTACGCTGCGTAAACGGTTAAAGTTACATAAAAGTCATGTATGAGAGTATTGTTCTCCTTTTAAAGGTCTACAAAAAAGTCCGCGACAGCATATGTCTATCTTTTAAGGTTAGCTCACTATAACATATTTTTTGCTAATAAAAAATTCTGAAATTGACCCGAAACCTTTAAAGTTGGAGGGAGGGGAAATCCTATGTATAGTGATAAATGAAAGTACCGTGTTATCCCGAATTTAATGCGAGCGAAGCCGCAGGCAAAAGCTAGTATTAAATAAACAAATATCAACACTAAAATTTCCGAGCCGCTTGGCACCTTCTAAAATTATTCATTAAATATTTGACCTTAAGGCGTCATTAAAAGGGTATTAAATCAAAAGTACGAGCATACTACAATGTCACTATTACATGTAGCGAGCGACGTGATTATGAATGAAAATTTTGTCCAACTGACGATGGGCAGAATTTTGTCGCGGACACTTTTTAAGTGAGATTGTGCTGAATCTATTATTGTTATATAAGCTTATAGTCTTATTATCCGACGCTCTTACGGTGAAGGAAACAGCGTGAGGAAACCTTCATGCACGCCTGAAGAAGATTCGAAAGTTGTGTGTGAAGTCGTCCAATCCGCACTGGGCCCGCGTGGACGACTAAGGCCTAATCACCCTATACGGGTAGGCTCGTGCCCCTCGGTGGGGACGTTTAATGAGCTGATGATGAAGCTTATAGTACTCTCAAATAGACTCAAATAGACATACATCATCAGCTCATTAAACGTTTCCACCCAGGGGCACGAGCCTATCCATATAGGCCTTAGTCGTCCTCGCGGGCCCAGTGCGGGTTGGACGACTTCACGCACAACCTTTGAATCACTTCGCAGGCGTGCGCAGGTTTCCCCACGATGTTTTCCTTCACCGCAGAGAATTCAACTTAAACTTGGTAAATTAGTCTTTATCAATTCTAGCTGCCTCGATAGACGTCGTCCTGTCAAAAGGTGATATTTACAATCACATAGATTTTCTAAATTTTTTGAATTCTATACTTCATTTGATGATTTCTGGCATTGCGATTAAAGCCTAAAGTACCTTGACACCCCAGTACCAAATTTACCACCTAGTAACTTAACACCATACCACAACATCCAAAACCTCCCACCTGAATAGGACCTAACGTAATAATGCAACTGATTATATTGCCTCTCCCAGGTAGCCCGTTCTTGTAATATTAATGTAAAATTGCTCCCGAAGGGACAATATACAGTCATAAACTAGTCTCAGTGAACAACGAACTAATATACAAGGCCTCAATTCTACTACATTTCTTATGTTCGGTCAGAATGCTCAACTGATGGTAAGTGATACGCCTGACCATGATAGAGCGGCATCGAAGGAGACCAGCAACTGATAAACAGTTATTATTTTCTATCAATGCCGCACTGCACCCGTCATCCGAGACAACAGATGTTAGGTCGCATATACACGGTTATTTCACTAGCTACAGTGCCTTTATTTCAAAACACAAAAGTGCATAGCACTCTTATTTCGGATTTACACGGGACAATACTTATCTGGCACTGCGGTGGTACCTACAAAGACGACTCAGTATCGAGTCTTCCGTCTAGTAAACTAGGCGGTAGGTAATGTTCTTGACACTTTTCAATTTAACTGTTTTCGTATTCCGCTACAACTTTATTGATAATGGATTAAAACGGTAATTGTATAGTAGAATGAATTGTTAAATTATGTTACCATAAAACAGAACGAAACAGTTCAAAATTCTCGATTAATTTTTTTTATGCTTCTAAGTGTGCAGGCCTGTCAGGACATTACTTAGAGACAAAGAACCCAGGAGTGCAAAGTTTTCCACTCTCTCTCTCTCTTCAACCTATCGCAGTCCACTGCAGGATATAGGTCTCCCCCATTTTGCGCCAGATATCCCTGCCCTCTTCTTTCTCATCCAGCCTCCATCAGCGACCTTTCTCAAGTCGTCGGTCCATCGGGCCGGAGGGCGTCCTACGCTCCGCTTACCAAGGCGCGGTCTCCACTCCAGCACTCGTCTGCTCCAACGGCCATCGGTTCTGCGACATACGTGACCAGCCCACTGCCACTTCAACTTGCTGATCCGGCGGGCTATGTTGGTAACTTTAGTTTTCTTACGGATTTAATAATTTCTGATCTTATCCCTAAGAGAGACTCCAAGCATAGCTCGCTCCATTGAGTGTTGATGACTTTGAACTTGTGAACCAATCCCGCAGTCAGTGTCCATGTCTCAGCTGCGTATGTTAGCACAGGTAGGACGCATTGCTCAAAGACTTTCGTAAAGACGAAGCATTGCATTAAAATTTTCATATCAAGACACAATTAACGATCCTACTAACGCATTTTTAAATTATCGGAATTGGAGCCTTGGTATTTTGTTTGTCCTCTATAATTCCTATAAAGTAGGTAAGTTCGTTGCAGTTCGAAATGGTATGATGTGGTCATGAAGTATGCTTTGAATGAATGACAGGGAGCCGGATCGGAAATTTATTGATATGTTTCTACATTCACTTGTTATTCAATAAGCACACTTTTTATTCAAATTAAGAGCTAAATTTTTAAGCAAGTTAAACATTTCTTTTACCCTTAAACCGCCACTGTCGGAAATATCCGACTGAAACAATACATTTTGTATTGTCTGAAATCCTGTGTGGCTGGCTGTTTACTTTAACTTTATTTCGAATAAGTATTTTTACGCGTATCCATAAGTGGTAATTTCACTTACCATCTGGCGAATCTGTAAATATCCACTGACATTCACACAACGCAATTAAAGATACAAGCTTGTAGTATGGGGAATAGACCACTGAAAAACATTGTTTTCTTTTTTTGTTAAAACAACCATAAATACATAGACAACCAGACAAATACCAACAGACATGTGTGCACACAAATGTTTGTTTTCCCAATGATCGAACCTGGAACCCTTGGTGTAGCCAACGTCTCAACCATTTCTCCAAATGGATCCTTAAACAAAAGTAAAAATTTCCATGTGAATAAACTTTACCTGGTAAAAACGAGCAAAGCACAAACTGCGACGCAACACCAAGTGGCTGCACTTTAGATGTGCGAAAAACAAAAGCCTGCATAAGCCCTCTTCAGCACTAATTGGCTACACCCAGATAATGTTTCGTGCGGAACTCCCTTAGAAACCACACAAGCTGCCAACCGTAAAATAAAATATTCCACAGACAAAGCATTTTTTTAAAACTACTATACGATTTACTTTTTTAATTAGCACAGCAAAACAATGGAATTAATCAGTGTGGTGACTTGATTCACAAATAAATATTGCTTAAGTAATTAATGAGGTTACAAAATTATCTAAGGTCAGGATTAAACTCAAACTAATTTTGTCAGAATTATTTTTACAAGCTAACAAGAAAAGATATTAAAAGTATGACGTTTAACTTATAACCGTGACGTCATAGATCAAAATGTATAGAAAATATTAATCAAACTTTTTAGTAGTTTCTGTAAATGCCTAATGTTTACATATAGTCAGAAAAGATACAGGTATTTACAGTACTCATAATGAAAGTAAATGCTTAAAGTTTAGTCCGAATACGACCCATGTGGGGTAATGGCCGAGACGTCGGCTACTACACCAATAGTACCGGGTTCCATAGGAATTAGTTTGCCTTAAAGAACAAGCCCATCATGAATAAAAAAAATATGGTCAATATAAAATTACATATAATCATCCTAAATTTTGCAGTTTAAAGAAGATCCAAGTTAAGGAACCTTCAAATCTAATAGATTGGTAAGTCTACATCCTTTCACTTTTAGCAAAGCTTTTAGTTTAAATAAAAAAATAAATAAATATATATAAGTTTCTAAGAACTGTTTGCATGGCATGCGCAGGAGACGTTACAAAGATTTGACACCACGGATTAAAGATAACTCGTGAAACCAATTTATGTGGTACAAAAGTTGACGACCCATTTGGTGTAATGGTTGAGACGTCGGTTCTTACACCAAGGATTTCGGGTTCAATCCTCGGCAGTGCAAACATGTGTGTAGGAACATGTCTGTTTGTAATGATCTCGGTGTTTTCTGTGTACATATGTATGTATTTATAAAAAAATATAAGTATGGTAATCAGTTGTTTAGTATCCATATAACAGGTTAAATGCTTTGTTTGGAGCTAGATGGCGCTGTTGTGGATATTTATATTTATATAAAAGTCTTTTTATGTATGAGGTCGATTCAATGAAAATTTTACTTTAAAAAATAATTGAGGATGTTGACTATGTCCAGTATTGGACTGCGATGGTAAGTTGAAAGACTGAATTGTAGGTAATAAGGAAAATAAAAAAAAGTTTAATTAAACAACGGATAAACATATATATAGACTTTTTTTTGTAAATACTTCCATATTATACATAGAAAACACCTAGAACATTACAAAAAGACATGTTCATGCACACAAATGTTTGTACTGCCCGGGGATCGAACCCGAAACTCTTGGTGTTGCAGTCAACGTCTCAACCGCTTCACCAAATGGGTCGTCAAATACAAATATTTATACTGTCGGGGCATTGAATCCGGAACCCTTAATATAATAACTAACTTTTAATAAAAAGAAAAATATTTATAAATTATCGCGCGCTTAGAAAACAAATCTAACAACAACTTATCATATGTTATACTGCACCAGGGAAAATAAATCTATATACATAATATATAATATTAATAATTAATATTAGAGCGTCGGTGGCTCAATGGTGTGGACTGTCGCCCTCCTACCGGGAGGGCTGAGGTTTTAATCCTGCTACGTACCGATGTGTTTTCGAATTTTCGAAAAATATATGTACGTTTTCCCGACGCTCTTACGGTGAAGGAAAACATCGTGAGGAAACCTGCGCACGCCTGCGAAGAGATTCAAAGGTTGTGCGTGAAGTCGTCCAACCCGCACTGGACCCGCGTGGACTACTAAGGCCTAACACCCTACACGGGTAGGCTCGTGCCCCTCGGTGGGGACATTTAATGAGCTGATGATGATGATGATAATATTATTAAAATATCATGTTTTTCGGGGACGTCCGTGGCTAAAATTGGCACTGAACGGTGCTTTTATAACCTCAAGACTGCACTTCTTAGTTAACACCAAGGAGGACATCAGCATTTTTAATTTAAACTAATTGAATCACTTAATAATAATTAAATACGTCCACTGCTAAACTGAGGCCTCCCCTAATGACTCCCACGCGGTTTTTTATGTCTTTATTGAACAGGACGGTTAGTGTCCTCATCTGGTAGTAAGTGATACGCCTGACCGTGACAGATGCAGTGTTAGAGGAAATTTATTACAGAAGGTAGTAATTATTTTACGTCAACACTGTTGTGCGCCGTCACCCAAGACGACAAATGTTAGGTCTCTTATACACGGTAACATTGCAACACAGACATCCGAATATACAATTAGACTGGACAAGCCGCCAAGTTTATAGGCAGTCCCAGTGTCGCAATTTCTTTTCGGTTCTTACCTGTGAAAAGTTATTATATTTCTTGGTAAATTTACTGATTCATTGCGATGATGGCATGTTACAATTGCACAGGATGGCATTTTGGGAAAAAACGGTTATTTCTTCTAATATTCGTGCGTCTTGACTCGTCTCACAGAGCGTAAACTGGCAGCCAGTGTATGCTCGTTGAGCTTACATTTGTCGCACTTAAAAACGCGGCTTGCCCCATCTCCTGTATTGGGAAATCTGTGCATTGCAAGCTACAGTGCCCTCGTTCCGAACTACATAAGTGCATGACACTCGTATTTTACGGGACGTACATACATATTATACATAGAAACACCCAGACCAATAAGTACTAATACAATAATAAACAGTTATGTTCATCATGCACACAAATAATTAAATATATATCCACTGACATGTTCATGCACACAAATGTTTGTACTGCCCGGGGATCGAAACCGAAACTCTTGGTGTTGCAGTCGACGTCTCAACCGCTTCACCAAATGGGTCGTCAAATACAAATATTTATACTGTCGGGGCATTGAATCCGGAACCCTTAATATAATAACTAACTTTTCAACCACTAAAATTGTTTTAAATATATTGGATTTTTTGCTATAGTGATAGCAAAAAATCCAATATATTACAAAAGAAAAAAACATAGTCCTTACAAAAATGTGACTCAAAATCGCAAGCAAAAGCTCTCTCGCAATAGTGCAGTGGAAGCGCACGGTCGTCGACCCGAGCTCAAAACCTTTCTTAAAAGTGTAAATTTATTCAAATTTCAAAAAAAAGGCTCATGCCCACATCCTTTCCACGAGGCTTCGGTATGAGAGAGACAGAAACACTCACCCCGTCGGTTAGAAAGTGCCAACCGTAGTGCCGTAGCCTCCCGCTTCAAACCCGTTTAACAATAGCTAACTTAGTTGATGTAATGCGCATACAACGATTCAGTTAAAGAAAAAGGATTAAAAATGGTTAACTTTATACGGCGTCGAATTACTTTTCAAAGAAATTGATAGTCGTTAACTTTAATAGTGATTGTGGAAATGCATTGTGGAACTATTATTTTTCTTATTAGCTATTGTACTGAACTGATCTGACCCAACCCTTGTGTCACAGCTTTAAAAAAAGAAAAAAAGAAAGAAAGGAAAGAATGAAAAACAATTTATTTAGTGCAAATTAATGCATTAAAGTACACGTTAGTCCTTAAAATAATTTATAAAATCCTTTTTAAAGGTTCATTTATTACGTTACACAAAGAACAGTAGGTCAGTCAGACGCTCCACCTGATGGTAAGTGATACGGCTGACCATAACATTGAAGGAGCGCCATTGAACATTTTCGGGATATAACATCCCCCTGTCTCATACCACGACGCAATTGGATGGGTCTTGTCCGCTGGTCTTGGATCTGAACGGTCATCGTCGCTGCGTTGGAAAGACATTTCATCACCTCGATATATCGCCAGTCGATTCCGCATCGCTGCAGAGCCTCCAGAACAGCCCAGGTTTTGATGGAGTCGAAGGCTTCTACCACCTAAACCAAACCAACCAAAAACCAATAGTTTATTTTGGTAACATTTAAATGAGGAATTTACACATTCATCATCATCATCAGCTGATTATACGTCCCACCGAGGGGCACGAGCCTACTCGTACAGGGTGTAAAAGTCTTAGTCGTTCACGCAGGCCCAATGCGGATTAGCCGCCTTCACTCATAACCTTTGAATCCCTTCGCAGGCCTTCGCAGATTTCCTGACGATGTTTTCCTTCATCGTAAGAGCGTCGGATAAACATACATCTAATTTCGAAAATTAGGAAAGACCTTGGTACGTGGCGGGATTTGAATCTGCGCCCTCCAGATTAGATGGCAACAGTCCACACAAATGAGCCACCGACGCTCTTATACTTGTACACATTATTGAAATGAAATAAAAAGCCGACTATTAGCATTTGTATCTGGTGATATTTGCGGGTATATGAGACCAAACAAAAATGAAAACAGATAACAAAATTATGCTAAGACATTATTGAAGAAATTAATGTTCTTTTGAATGATGTTAATACATGGATCGATCTGACTTCCAATATGGCAGGCGTGATCATGTTAGGTCTAGACCACAGACATCGGAATATACAATTAGACTGGGCGAGCCGCCAAGTTTTAAGGCCAGTGTCGTAATTTCTTTTCGGTTCTTACCTGTGAAAAGTTATTATACTACTTGGTAAATTTACTGATTCATTGCGATGATGGCATGTTACAATTGCACAGGATGGCATTTTGAAAAAAAGGTAATTTCTTCTAATATTCGTGCGTCTTGACTCGTCTCACAGAGCGTAAACTGGCAGCCAGTGTATGCTCGTTGAGCTTACATTTGTCGCACTTTAAACGCGGCTCGCCCTATCTCTTATATTGGGAAATCTGTGGTTTAGACCTTCAGGTTTTACTAGGTGGTAGATTCGGTGACGGTAGACCGCAGTGATAGAGATCGTCCCGTGAAATAAAAGTTTCGAGATGTGGGCACTATAGCCAGTCAAATTACGGGGTATAAGAGACCTATCATCTGTTGTCTCTGGTGACGGGCGCAGTGCGGCATTGATGGAGAATAATAACTGTCTATGAGTTGTTCTCTTTCAATGCCACTCTGTCATGGTTTGGCGTATCACTTACCATCAGGTAAGTGTCCAGCCCGCCCTGTACACTTAACATAAAAAAAGTTTGACAACAAAATACACCAGAAAATAAAGTTTTCTCAGATTAAGCTCTTGACAGACAAGTTGATTAATTTTTAATCCGGCCATCGAAAAGTAAATGGCCAAGTATGTTTTTGTTTTGTATTCTTGTCTCTCACGATGAAATTTGGCGTCAGGTTTTCAAACTTGAAATGCGTGGTCAAAATTTGAAAACAAGTTTAAAACTAATTGCAATGAGGTTTATTTTTATTTAAAAATAAAATAAGTATACACCGACATTCACACAGCGCCATCTAGCCTCCAAACTAAGCATAAGCCTGTAATATGGATACTAAACATAACGACATACTTTTTTTGGTTAATACATACATATAATACATAGGGAGCGTCGGTAGCTCAGTGGTGTGGACTGTCGCCTTCCTACCATGAGGGCTGGGGTTCTAATCCCGACACGTACCAATGTATTTTCGATTTTTCGAAAATATATGTACGTTATCCGACGCTCTTACGGTGAAGGAAAACATCGTGAGGAAACCTGCGCACGCCTGCGAAGAGATTCAAAGGTTGTGCGTGAAGTCGTCCAATCCGCACTGGGCCCGCGTGGACGACTATGGCCTAATTACCCAATACGGGTAGGCTCGTGCCCCTCGGTGGGGACGTTTATGAGCTGATAATGAATACATAGAAAACACCCAGGCCATTACAAACAGTTTAATGTTTGTAGTGCCCGCGGATCGAACCCGGAACCCTTGGTGTAGTAACCATTACACAAAATAGGTCGTTATGGAGTGATTATGCTTACATATTTAGCGAAGCAATTTTCTAGAATCCAAAATTTGTATGCAAGGACTCCCTAAATCCAATATTTTTCATTAATCACTCGATTCAGTCATAAAGTTATGTAACTTCGTCAAGTTTTTTATCATTAACAATATTACTGCATAAAAACATAACACATTGCTTGATTTTTTATAATGTCACGAATTCGGCTATTCCAGACAAATGCCCACGTAATGCAGGACTGAATCATCCTTTAAAGATTTTAGGGTTCTGTGTGTGACTATAGAGTATAAGTTGAGACTAAAAATATTTTATTAAAATATTATTTAATTTATTATAAGACACGAAAGTTTTGTTGGATGGATTCATCTTTGAGGACACTAGACCTACGGATTTTTTAAAAGCACTAACATACGCAGTTGAAACATGAACACTGATTGCAGCATTGGTTCACAAGTTCAAAGTCACTCAACATGCAATGCTGCGAACTACGCTCTCTTAGGTATGAATCAGAATAAATATCATTCGTAGGAGAACTACACACTGGATCGGCAAGTTGAAAAGGCGTTGTGCCGATCACGTATGTTGCAGAACCGATGGCCGGTGGAGCAGACGAGTTCTGGAGTGGAGACCGCGTCTTGGCAAGCGTAGTGTAGGACGTCCGGACCGATGGACCGACGACTGTTGAAAGCGGAGGCCCAGGATATCAGGTGCATTATGGGAGAGACCTATGTCCAGCAATGGACAGATGGTTTGAAGAGAGAGATAAGTATTTTGGCTTGATAAGTTAACTCATTTGATTAGAATATCACCTTCATTTATATAAATAAACCTTAATTTATATAAATTAACTTCTTCGTGCTAGTTTTGTCTTCTTCTAACTTAATAACTGTCTGTGATCAACATGCTTTTCATAGCCTTTATAAGCTCTTACGGTGAAGGAAAACATCGTGAGGAAACTTGCGCACGCCCGCGAAAAGAATCAAAAGTTGTGCGTGAAGTCGTCCAACCCGCACTAGGCACGCGTGGTCGACTCAGGCCTATACACCCTATACGGGTAGGCTTGTGCCCCTCGGTGGGGACGTATAATTACCTGGGATGATGATGATAAGTTTGTTAGAATTTTTGAAAACACGTTTTGAGGTTGATTTACTAACTTGGGCTATTCCGGGGTTTTTAAACTCCTTAGGTAGTTAATGGACTGACTACTTCAAGTAGTGTCGCTGATAAGGCTAAATTTAAAACAGCGCAGGGCGGTATGTCTCTGTCGAAAAATGGGAGAGTTGTGTTCAGCAATATACTGCGATGGTTTTCAAAGGTTGAAAAAAATACTAATTCCCAATGAAACAGTTATAACGTCATTGTTGATATGGCAAGCTAAATCGCTATACGGAATCTAGTCACATTATAGACGCCATTTATTAACTCTACACGCTCCAAATGATGCGTTTAAGTTTTTCGTCGAGCACAAAACAATTACAATTATCGTGAAAAATCGCAAATAACGCTTGAAAACTTCGATACAAATAATAGGATAATTTTATTATGATGACGCAATATTTTGTGATGTAATATTTCGGGTCCGCTTTTAATTTGTTTATTAGGCAATTGGAAGATCTTTTGTAAAATCGTCAGTAGATGGTAGTCGTCAACACCATGTTGGTTATCACAATCACATATGGTCACCCGTACCCATACGTGGTGAGAGGCCTGTCCTACAAAAAGATTTAAATTGTGATGATGTATGTACTCACTAAACTTTTAGGGTCCCTTAGCCAAATGGCAAAAAGCGAAACCTTCAAGAGTCATATCTGTCGACCGTACGTTTGTCACACCTTTTTCTCCTTAACACAACACTTTTCAAACTTGTAAATTATATATTCTGTGAACGCTATAAGATTGGACAGCAACTTAAAAAAAAATATTTTAGGGTTCCCATACATTGAACTGAAAGTAACATTTATGTTCATTTTTATTGAAATGATGTTTATTAAATTTGTTTAATGATATCTAGTCTAGTTTTAGTTATTCGTCATTAACGGTGTATCACTATTTCTCATAACGAAGCTGCCTATTGAATAAAACATATTTTATTTATGTTAACTTGCTGCTGCGGAACCTCCACGGACGAGTCAACTCGCTTGGCCAATTGTTTACGTAACAAAATCATCAAACCAAACTGGGATGGCTAAGGAGCCATCCCAGTTATTTAAAGGCAACTCTATGTGCAATAAAATCACCTATATTTTTTTGTGAATTTTGTGTACCACAGACATCCGAATATACAATTAGACTGGACAACCGCCAAGTTATAGCAGTCCCAGTGTCGCATTTATTTTCGGTTTACTGTGAAAATTATATATTTCTTGGTAAATTTACTGATTCATTGCGATGATGGCATGTTACAATTGCACAGGATGCATTTTTGAAAAAAAAACGGTAATTTCTTCTAATATTCATGCGTCTGACTCGTCTCACAGTGCGTAAACTGGCAGCCAGTGTATGCTCGTTGAGCTTACATTTGTCGCACTTTAAACGCGGCTTGCCCATCTCCTGTATTGGAAATCTGTGATGTGTACAATCTAAGATTTTTATAATTAAGATAAAACGTTCCATAATCAATGAAATATTGGTAGGATTTTGACGAGCCTTCGTCACAAGTTTAGACTAAATAAACGTAAACAAATCAAACATGATTTAACGGAATCGAATAGTACAGTAATCAATTAACCAAATATGCGAATAAAAAATCCACAAGCACAAGGTAAGATATTCTTTTGGTCGTAATTTAATTACATACTGACAGTGTTTTATACGTGGACGTTGGCTTGCACGCCCCACCTATAGGGCGGATTATGTCATCACATCGATATATTTTTTTATGTCATAAAGGTAAGGTAAGGAGAGACATTATCATCATTCCCATTCCAAAACCAGGTAGACAACCGAAGAGGATTCCTCGCTCCGACCAATTTCTTTGATGTCATGCATCTGTAAGGTTTTCCACAATATTCTAAATAAGAGACTTGAATGGTGGTGTGAAAAAATTAATATTTTAATAACAACACTGGCTTTAGAAAGGGTTTGTCTTGTATAGATAACTTAAGCCTATTTGTTTACAAAACTCTCACTGCATTTTCAAAAAAAGAATCCACAGTCGCTTGCTTTATTGACATAAATAATGCATATAATAATGTTGACATTACATCGGTAATTCATTCGCTGAATGACATAGGCGTGAGTAATAAAATATGTTTATATTTGTGGAACTTCTTGAGTCAACGAAATCTTAAAATAAAAATAAACAATATATTACTAGACGTACAAATTCTGGTTTAGCACAGGGAGATATCACCAATTTTATTTAACATCATTACAAGAAATATATGTAAGATGAGTAATCAAGTAACCACCTTACAATATGCCGACGACTTCGCTTTATTTAGTTCTCAAGAATGACGGCATAGTGTCAGTCACCTCCAGTCGGCATTAAATGCATTAACTGTAATACTTTCTGATATTGGGTTAGATATTTCACCTACCAAAACCAAAGTGTGTGTTTTTAAGAGGGGATTTAGGCCAGAAGAAATCCAAATTGTAATAAAGGGCAGACAGATCGAAACAGTTGAATGTATTAAGTATTTAGGTATTTGGCTTGACCGTTCATTAAGGTGGACGCGGCACATTAATGAACTCAAGAAATGTTATGAAAACTTTAAATATATTTAAAATATTAATAGGAGCTGGCTGGGGTGTTCACCAAAAGCATTTGAGACAGTTGTATATGAGTTTAATAAGAAGTCGAATGGACTATGGTTGCTTCCTTTATGACAGTAGTTGTCAATCCCATCTGACCAAAATAGATAATTGCAAAACCAGGGCTTAAGACTTATAGGGGGATATATTAAATCTACACCTATACATGTCATGGAAAACGAGATATGCATTCCCCCCCTGTTTATTAGACGCTTCTATTTAGCTGCCAAATACTGGCTTAAATGTAAATCACAAAAGGATAATGAGCTTATTAAAATAATAGAAACCCTACAAGAACGAGATACGGGGAATTATTTCCGTAACAAAAGAAACCTCTACTATCTGTCCGTCCATGAACAGCTAGATGGACTCCCTGTTCACCAAAGTGAACGTTTGGATATGTTTTCTTTAGATACATGGCTTAGCAGTGTGAATCTTTCTGAATGTGTCAAATATAAGTTAGAGTCGATTGACAGGAGTAAAGATATGTATAGTGTTGCTGATTTAAGACATATTTGTGATCAAATTATTAGTTTAAAATATCATGGTTATAAAAAAATATTTACAGATGGTTCAAAAGATGGATGTAGTGTAGGAGCAGCTTTCTTCGTACCCCAAGATAATGTTTTCTGCAGACTGAGAATAGATTCAAATGTTTCAATAATGTGCGCGGAACTAATTGCGATATCAGAGGCACTAGTGTATTTAAAATCATCTGGGCACGGGAATTACGTTATTTTAACAGACTCCAAAAGTGCCTTACAACATATAGCTCGGTGTACCTCGAACTTTCGAGGAACACCGATAGCTTATTCGATAATAGAATCTATTCTCAGTCTGTTGAATGAGAGGAAGAGAGTAGTTTTGCAGTGGATCCCGGCTCACGTTGGAGTGGTTGGAAACGAGCAAGCTGACCAGTTGGCTAAGGAAGCCACTTATCATGGCATTGATTTTCTAGTTTGTCCAGCCTTCTCTGAATTTATTTACCTTATTAAACAGCGTTGTAAAAAGATCTGGAGTGAATATTTCGATGAACGATCGGTGACAAAAGGTATCTGGTATAAAACAATCCAGCCAACTTTGTGCAAGTATCCGTGGTTTGACGACGCCAACTTGAGCCGGAATGAAACTGTTATAGCGCTCAGACTTCGTTCTGGACATATTCCTCTGAATAGTTTTGGATTCCTTATGAAAAAAGTAAACTCACCTAAATGTAATGAATGTGACGCCGTTGAAGATGTTTACCATGTAATGATGGAGTGTATCCGTAACGAAGCCGAACGAGTGCAGTTCTTAAACATTTTAAATTTTAATTGTCAAATAGGTCTTTGCAATTCTATCTTGGCTGATCCACAAAGCAAAACTGCTAAATTACTGTATAAACTGGTTAGAACTGGTATAATACGAAGATAGATAAAAACCGTAGTATAAGATTTTACTTTTTGTTTTACCTCTAATTATAAAATTGTGTAAACGATGAGGGTCACATTTTCAATATGAAAAAACCCTCTTTTAAATAATAAAGAATAAAAAAAAAAAAAAAATGTCATAAAGGTAACGGGAAGGTCAGGTCGCTCACCTGATGGTAAGTGACACCTACGCTTGACAATGATAGATAAATTGTTGGTGGAAATGAATAAGAGTACCTGTCATTATTTTATGCCACTGCCCTGCGCCCGTCACCCGAGACGACAATATTAGGTCTCATATACCCGGTAATTTTGCTAGCTACAGTGCCCTAATTGCAAAAAACATAAATGCAAAACACTTATATTTCACGCGACGATATTTGGCACTGCGGTTGTACCTACCTAGAGAACTCAGTATCTAGTCTACCTCCTAGTATTTGGATTTGGGATTCGATTTTCTTATAATATGCATATTATTTAAACGTTAACATCCACTGCCTCTCAAAAGACTTCCTCTAATGGCTTATAATCCACTTGTCTTTTTAGTTCTACGGCCATATCTGACCAGAGCAACTACACATTTATATCCTTAGACGAAATGCACTCGTCTGCTACTTCAATAGATTCACTTCAGCTTGAAATATAAATAAAAAAAATGAAACATTCAAAACAAATAAACAAACATTTTGTTGCACATATTAATTTTATTTTGCTAAATAACCCATAACAGTCGTGACACGTGAGATGTATTTATCATCAAATATGCAAACTATCCGAAATTGGAACCTGTGGTTTTTGGGACCAGTGCCTAAGTCTACGTCTCAAATCATAACTTGAGACAGTATTCGATAATGACCACTCAAACTCAATTTATCTTCAATTAATAAATATTTAACAGATACTTTTGAATCGTAATTTTTTTATTACTTTACCACCGACTCGGAAAAAGTAGGATCTTCGAGAAGACCCGGCAAGAAACTTCTTTTATCTTTTAAGTGTGAGTCGAAGTCGATCGATTCCAGAATATACCCCCATCCTGCTGATTTACACCCCAATTAAATCCAATCCACTAAAATCGAACTGATTCATTGGTCCGCATACCGTGTACCATGTCCACCTTTTTGTTTCCGAGTATTGGTACATTGAACATACTAAATTAAACATCACCAACATAACCTGGTCGCTTACATACATCGAAATAGAACAATGCGAGTTCAAGATATGGTGGTCATATTGTGGGTTATACTTTGAAACGCTTACCAGTGTTCGACAGGATTTGAATCATGTTCTCTGTTTTTTTAAATTATTTTAAGGTTAACAAGAAAGCAAACTTAATGGTCAGTGACTGCCGCATGTTTGAAAACCCTTTTTATGTGTAATGGTTAAGATAGCGGCTACTACACCAAGAGCTCCGGGTTCGATCCCCGGGCAGTACAAACACTTGTGTGCCAGTGGATATTTATTATTATTACACATAGCAAACACCAAGATCAATAAAAACAGACATGTTATTTGTCCCCATCGAGGGACACGTACCTGTAGATTGTGTATGTATATTAGCCTTAGTCGTCCACGCAGGCCCAGTGCGGATTGGCCGACTTCACGCAGGCGTCCGCAAGTTTCCTCACGATGTTTTACTTTACCGTAAGAGCGTCGGATAAACTTCGAAAATTCCAACATACATCGGTACGTTGCGGGAATTGAACCTCCGGAACGGAAGACAACAGGCCACACCAATGAGCTACCGATGCTTAAAACAGTATTAAAATAATATTACTTCAGCTTTTCTGGTAAAAAAATGACGACGCATCATTACATTAATACTTATTTAAGAGATGGTTGTAAGCCCCAAATTTAATTGTATAGTTACAATAAAATCAGGAGGCTTTTGCATTACTTAATATTCTTCATCATTATACCCTATTAAGCGTCGTTGGCTTAATGGTTTGGACTGTCGCCCTCCTACCGGGAGAGCTGAGGTTCAAATCCCACCGCGTACCAATGTGTTTTCGAATTTTTGTAAAATATGTACGTTATTAGGAAACCTGCGCACGCTGCGAAGTGATTCAAAGTCGTCAAATCCGCACTGGGCCCGCGTGGACGACTAAGGCCTATACACTCTGTATGGGTAGGCTCGTGCCCCTCGGTGGGGACGTTTAATGAGCTGATGATGATACCCTACTTAAGTCCACTGCTGAACGAAGACCTCCTCTTATGATTTCCCGCTTCTTAGTATTGGCTGGTCCATATTCTTACTCTTTCGGTAATTAAACAATGAACAGAAAAAATAAGTCATATTATTGGTTATTTTCAAATCAGAATGTGGCATCAGTTTATCAAAACTTAAGGATAAATATAGATTTAAAACTAACAAGAAAAGATTTGGAAAGGTAGAGTCACGATTTCAAGAGCACCTTCATGGAATCGTGTGCTTTTTTGTATTATTGCAACTTACAATTCAAGTTTTTATCGAAATATTTAATCTTATCGTCGTCTACTTAATAATAATGTAAATATTCGACTTTCGATAGATTTTAAAGAATCAAATGTTTCAATTACTTCAAAATACACAACTTTGTTATTGAATTTGTGACATATTATTATGTTGTTATCAACTTTGGAACCCAAATCCTTGATGTAATCTGCAAAAGATTTACCTTACTTTGGACCTTTAAAACAGTAGAAACAAAGCTTATATTTGAACCCTGGTTCCTGACGTTGATTTTCATGGAGCTTATGTAAATAGTCCCACGGTCAATTTCAAATCAAAAGTTTATTTGGTAAGCTCTACAGTTCTACTACACTAACACGACTGATAATATATATATTTTAAAAGTTCTAAAATTTTAATCAAAACTTCACGGTTACAAATTCCAACAGCCTTATTATTTGCAAAAAAAATCAATCAAATTAAACGGCCGCCAAGAAACTAATTGCGGCCTGTTATTATGATTTAAAAAAAGCTCCACCTGTCAAAAGGATTCTAAATTCAAAATCCAACCAGCAACCCCACCAGAGCTGCCCAAACGCCGTGAAGTTGATTGAGTGGAAAAAGCAAAAAGCCGGTCTACCACTTTTGCCCAAAGCAGACCGGTCGCGCGCGGCTAACTTCATTTCGCTCTACGAAGGTCAAACTGAGCACAGCCGACATAGTCTCAGATGCTTTTCGACGCTCGCTCCGACCGCACGCGTTTCGGTTTTAAACTTTTACGTCACATATGAACACAACTTTTTTACGAGTGCAAATGTAAAAAAGAGCCCTTGTGTTATTAAATGGCAAATGAGTGACATACAAAAAGCCTGTGATAGTAAGAGAAAGTTTTCGATGCATTGATAGTAGGTGCGTTTAACTACAGTTTAGTTTTGTGCAGTGCTTGTGAGTTTCTCAACTGGGTCCGGATACTTTTTCGCTCATTCGGTAAGTGCATCTCTTTTGTCTTCAATACAAACACAAACATAAAACTTTATTTTAAAGTGATTGGTGTAAAAAAAATCGAGACTGCATGTAATTCGATATCGTGGATATTGTCTTTCACTAGACTTGTCAAGTTGCTTTACAGACTCGTTTTCTTTAACGCATATGTTTTTAAATGCCATCTATATTAACTTTGACGACCTACTACTTACCATATAAAGCATTAAAGAAATAGCCCTAATGCAGTGTTATTGAAAAATAAGAAAATTACATCATTGTGATTACCCGTTCGTAACATAATCATTATAGGATCTGTCGTTTTCATTTTATGTATAGACAAGCCATCTTGAAGTTTTATTTTTAAACCAGGCTCTCAGCGAGGCTCGTCTGAAGTTTTACTTTTTTTCTTACTTGAAAGATCTCAATACAGCCTTGAATCGATATAGCTTATTGCATTTTATGACGTTCAATATGAAAATAGGTTGCAAATACTTTTAGTTGAAAAGTGTTTCTGTCTATGTACTTGAAAAAACTAATGATTGATTATTACAATGCGGGCCAAGAAAACAACCCTGAGGTATCCTCGCTAAACAAATATTTATCAGTTTCAACGTCAAGTCTCCTGATTGTGAATTCCAAATTGGACAATACTCCTTACTACAGCCACAAGTTGAGTATATATTCTTAAATGATTTTTTAATCTTTTGACACTGTGTTATATTGTAATTTTTTTAAAATAATATCTAATCGACACGTATTTCTTGAATCAAAAATGTATCTCCCTATGTAAATAATGTTTATATGTAGAACCTCAAAGCTTATACGAAACCCTTAAAATTTTATTGTCTTATTATATGTCTTAATAGTACTTATAAATATATATATATATATATTTTATGAATTTACAAAAGTTTATTATATCTACTAAATGTGAATCGTTATTTGCAAATAGTCGAAGACGCTAGACTGAAGCTTATATGGTTTTCTTCAAGAGAGCATTATCACACGTGGAAGAGAGAGAACAATAATCTTTTGGTATCTTCTATCTACTAAGTTAGGTAAGACATGGACGCTGGGGCACCATTTTAGGATTTCACTTCCAAGAAGTAAGACTTTATTGTAGATATATTTTAGTTTTTATACTTAACCAAAACTACCATAAGATAATATTGTTTACTTTTCATTGATATCCATTATTATTATTGTATTTAGTGATAAATGTAACATGAAAAAAAAGATCTATCTCATATATTTTTATTATTATAACTTTGTTACAATTCATTCACGAAAATATTTTATCATTAATAAGATCGTAATTGATGTTGTTTTAAAAGCCATGTAATTGTAATCATCGTGGTATCAGCATAATATTATGATGTACTGTCAATTTAATCCATAAGTAATGTACCTGTTACTTGTTGTGTTTTGTTTTATATGTTTTGGCAAACCAAAATACAAACTGCAAGATATTAACTGAGGCTAAAAAGTAAATATAAAGTAAAGAAGTATACAATGGCAGTAAAGTGATAATCTTCTCTTCTCTTCAACCTATTGCAGTCCACTGCTGGACATAGGTCTCCCCCATTTTGCGCCAGACATCCCGGTCCTCCGCCTTTCTCATCCAGCTTCCACCAGCGACCTTTCGCAAGTCGTCGGTCCATCGGGCCGGAGGGCGTCCTACGCTACGCTTGCCAAGACGCGGTCTCCACTCCAGAACTCGTCTGCTCCAACGGCCATCGGTTCTGCGACATACGTGACCAGCCCACTGCCACTTCAACTTGCTGATCCGGCGGGCTACGTCGGTAACTTTAGTTCTCTTACGAATTAAATCATTTCTAATCTTATCCCTAAGAGAGACTCCAAGCATAGCTCGCTCCATTGCGCGTTGAAAGTGATAATATACACAGGAAATTCAATTGCGTCCACTTTCAAACTGAAACTTTACTAAACTAATCAAAGTCTGACTTCTAAAAGTCGTGATTGTCTACAATTATCTAAATCTATTCTCTGACTAGACAAACCGAAATGTAATGGAACCAATGCGTAATTTTTGTTGACTTCATGTAACTTCTACAACAAGCAAATCAATAAGTATCTTCAAAACTAGCCATCTTACACCGTGCTGATATTGAGTGCGAATTTCCTAAATAAAAACACATTGTTATAGATTATTATTGGAAAAGCTTAGGAAGCGAAGTAACCAAAGGGCGTATTCTGAAAGAATTCTTGACCGCCAGACATCAAGACAAAACTAATGGGCACCGTAACTAGTGAATTTACTGAGTTTGAGAGACGTCATATATGTCGTCTGGGGTGACGAACGCAAGGTAGTGTTGACAGAAAATTTAGCGACTATTGTTTCCTTCCACGCTGCTATGTCCGGCGTAGGTCATCCTGTTACCTGGCCATAAGATGATCATTAAAAATATTATCTATTGAACGTGTGTAAAGATGGTGGTTTATAGAACCGACCAAGTATTTTTTCGGATTAAGCAAATGTTCGTAGTATATCACTTACCATGAGAAGCGCCGTATTCTCGTTTGCGACCTTTCTCTGAACATTTTTTTGAAAGCCATCCAGTGCAACTATTACCATTCGCCATGACAAGGGATTTATATATCTTCCACGAAGTCAATTTTGAATTATCCCACTCCGTTAGTTATCAAAGTGCAAGTTGCACAAGGCGGTTCAACGTACCCGCTTACGATGATAGTAATGACGTAGATAAAATCTCAAGTGATCCCACAATGAATTATAATGTCGATAACATCTAAATGGGGGAATCGAACGGTAATTGTAGACATTTGAATATTTTGTGTTGCATCGTTTTTTTGAAGCGTTGAGTGTAATGGGATAATCAGGGTACTAAGAGAAGTGGCAACCGATCTATTCGATTCCAATCTGTTGCAATTCTTGACAGTGTTTTTCACAATTATACTTCGATCATTGAATATCCGCATACGATTCCAAAGCAAGAACAAGTAAAAGTAACAGTGGGGAACGAAGTTACATTAACTGAATGCAGAATCGATTTCAGTTGGATCTGCTAAGGGTACTGTAGAGACCAGCACGCATAGAGCACTAAGACCAAATGTTTGCCAAAAATTCCACATTAATGGAATTCCTATAAGGCAAGAATCTTTGTCGTGAAGTGAAGAGTCTTTGTCGTGATTGGGATTAGATTTGAAAATTGGGAAGGATTCGAAAAAAGTAGTTGTATGTAAAGGATGCTGGAGGACTATGTGGGGACTGCGCAGAGTGGCGCTCTACCATCGCAGCCAACTTCTTTGGGACTAAGGCGTGGACATTAATTATTTTGTAATTCGAATATACAATTTTATTTATAATGATAGTAGGAAAACATAAGGCGTAGGACATTTTTTGGCGTTTCATTTCAACAAACTCGTTTTACAGAAACAATTCGTTACTTCATTACTCTGTTCACACAGTTTTCTTAAAATGTTATTGTTTTTTTTACTAAGTTTCTCCAGCACTTAAGGGTGTAAATCGTATTTATCTAGTTTACACGGGAAATGAAATTGCTCAATTAAAAATTACTCGTGCAGAGTTTTAAAGAGAAATCGTTGTACTGAGAAATCTCACAACAGTACGTACTCAGGCGTAGATTTTCTGCGGTGAAAGTTATTTTATTTAGTTGAAATTTTTATTTCAACTTGATAAGTGCAATGTTTTCTAAAATAACATTTAAACATTATCTGATATCTTAATTGCTAGTATAATGTTCTATTATGTAATATAAACGTTCACAGTAATAATGCGTGACGTGAAGTTTATGAAATGAGTTTTTATGCGAAATTTGCATTCATTAATTAAGTCGAATAAAGTGCGTTCATTGTGATTTGAATCTTTTTTTTTTATCACGAAGAAGCTATACTTCATAACAAAAGAAATTAAACGCAGTTCGATCCCGTCGCAGGAGTGTTTAGGCTTAAATGATAATTAGTTAATAATGGTACTAATTTAGATTTTAGTCAACCAACGACTTGCGAACAGCCGCTGGTGGAGACTGTATGGGAAAAGCGCAGGACAAGGATACCTGGCGCTAAATGGGAGATCTATGTACTGCAATGGACTGCCATCGCAGGTTGAAGAGAGAGAGATAAAATAAATTATCCTACACCTCTAAATATAATTTAAGTTTGTATAACAAACACAGGGTATCTACTAAACCTTATTCATTAATTTATTGTAAATTGAAAATAGGAACATAAAGGTTACATATGCGTTTACAAATAAACTCGACTGTTTTATTACATTGTTAATATTTAAAGTCCTTTAACAAAAGGTTAAATATTTATATTGACCTGTTGAACTTCAGCAATTGCCAGTTAAAGATAACTAACTTAAAATGTTAATCATTAATTATGATTAACAAACATGAAAGTTTATGTATAAATTCATGGAAGTACTAGTAAATTCGTAATACGTGTGGTGTTCATCGCAATCATGCTTTACAATAAGCACTTATTTACTTTATTTTGTGAACCAAAAATTAATTTTTATAATCCTAAATACAAAAATAATAAAACATTCAAATTTTGTTACTTAAAAGCGTTCTGTGGTGGTTTTGGTCTGTTGACAAAGGAGAACAAAAGAAAAACTAACAGCGGAGCAGCTTCTGAGTAAACAAGTTTATACACATTTCCCGAAATTAATTTCAATATACCAGTATTAAACTTCCTAAACATACTTTTGTCCATTGTCAAATTCGGACCCCAAATTTAGTTTTACTTTACCTTCATATTTTACTTTAATAGTAATTTTAATCGATTTTTATTTTTTTGCTAATGAAAAAAGAAGCCTAGCATACCTTAACCTGGACTTATGACCTAGTTAAAGTGGTGGTAGAAGATGGACGTCAACGGCCAGGGATCGTCCGCATGGAAGTCACTAGGGATCATTTCTTTCAGTAGTTTTTTAGGCTGTAATTATGAAGATGATGACATTAAAAAAAGAGACAATGACCTGACGTATAAAGTGAAACCGTCAAATTGTTTAACAAGCCCAGTTTAAAAATTAATTATTAGAAATCTATGTCCTCGAAAAATAGATGATTAATCATAAATTAAAAAAGACAAAGTTAAACTGTACAATTCAAAATTAATTGGCTATTTCGTTACGATTAAATATAAACGTAATTGAATGACCAATGACAATTTAAGGACGTCGGAGAATTGTCAAAATGTCATAAAAGTGGATACTTATCTACATATAAATATATTGGAGTGTCTGTTTGTAATATTAAAATAACCATTTTTGTAGATGAATATTTGTACGGTACATACACAATACATATTTTTTCAAATTTTTGTCTGTCTGTATACAAAAATGCCGACGTATCATAAAAGTAAATTGCACCTAACCAGTGCAAGAGCGTCCTCAGCTAAATCGGTGCCCGGCAATGGTCCTTCGATCGAATTACACCCTACAGGACATGGCCGATTGGGGCGATGCCAGTTTCGTTAGGTTTAATGAATCGAAAACCCAGGCGTGTCTGTTCTCAGCTAAGAGGATCCCGTTTAACTTGGCTCCCACTATCCGTAATGCACCTGTAAAGATCTCTTAAAACTTAGCCACCTTAGTACAGACCTTTCGTCGAAACTCAACTGTGGAGGTTACATAGAATCCAGGGCCAAGATTGCTTCGAGGAAGCTTGGTATACATTCCAAAGACGCAGATACTTTTCACCAAACAGCTGTGATTTGTATGTAGGGCAGGACCGATTTTGTATCGAATACTATTCACACTTGTGGGATGGATTGCCCGATACCGGCTAGAAGCCCAGGATGCTATAAATCGATGGGCAAGTTCACTGATCGGTGATTAGCCTATTGCCGGTAGGTTACAAGGTTCAAGACCTTGTAACCTGCCGGTACGTTTAGTATCGTGTCTGTCCGTCTTCTACAGGTTACATTTCGGAGAGTGTGCGTTGGAATTGCACATTTTGATTCCTCCAGCACCATTTAAATTAAATTGTATTTTTTCAGGCAAGAGTAAATTTGGCAAAGGCATTATTTGAGTTTGCGTGACATGCTGTTTGCGTTAGGATACATCGTCACTTTCCATCAGGTGAGATGGCAGTCAAACGCACTCAAATATTTAATCAAAAATGTAATACTGTCATATAAAACAGTGATAAACCCCCAGCAGTGGACTGTGATAGGTTGAAGAGAGAAGTTTATCTCTATGTGATTGTGACAATTGTCTGAATTGTGACTTAAACTGATGCAAGGATAATTCAATTATATTTTGTGGTAGCTTATTAAATATTTTAATGCTTAACAATATTATGTCATAAGAACAATGGTAATTGTTTATTATTTGCTTATTGATCTCTGTCATCATCTCATTGCATCATATGTTTTATTATTTTTACAGTCATGTTTGTAAACTGAACGGATTTGATGCGTTTTCGGCTGAGTTATGCGTTGTTTTTTGTCATGAATGTATAATAATGATTTTGCACACTATTATCTGATTCTGAGGGATCGACGATTGTTCAAGATAAGCAACTATCGAAATAGGCAATAAAATTGGATGGGTGACCGAAAAATATTTTGAAAATTGCTTTTGTGGTTCGAAAGCCACATATGAACGTTAGGATAGCTGTAGAGATAGGATAGCTGTGGAGATTGGGTCGTAACCTTGGGAGCAGGGTTGCCACCACAGATTTCCCAATACAAGAGATGGGGCAAGCCGCGTTTAAAGTGCGACAAATGTAAGCTCAACGAGCATACACTGGCTGCCAGTTTACGCTCTGTGAGACGAGTCAAGACGCACGAATATTAGAAGAAATTACTGTTTTTTTCCAAAATGCCATCCTGTGCAATTGTAACATGCCATCATCGCAATGAATCAGCAAATTTACTAAGAAATATAATAAATTTTCACAGATAAGAACCGAAAAGAAATTGCGACACTGGGACTGCCTATAAACTTGGCGGCTTGTCCAGTCTAATTGTATATGTCTGTGGTTGCCACCTTTTGGGGAAATAAAATCGGGAAGATTGAGAATCCATCAGTGATGTTCGAAGTTAGGTCCAATCATATTATGTCACACGTGACATAGTCTAAGAGAATGAAACTTTATTTTGTATTTATCATATTCGCTGGTTGCGAAGTACTAGGGGGTGGGGGGACATAATCTATCGCAGCGCTCATGGTGGTCCAAAGTAGAAATAATGTAAGCTCTGTCATCAGATGTATCTGTCAATGGCAAAGTGATTCTACATAAAAACATTTTAATATCATTAATTAATTGCATTAGTCCGCTAACAAAAATGAGTCACAGTAGTTGTTGTGTTGTAAACTGCAAGAATACTGGCAGAAATAGTAAATGCAAGTTTGATATTGTGAGTAACAAACCCGGTCTTCAAAACAATACTCATTTCGATATGAAAACTATATTTAATTTATTACTAGCGATACAGGAACATTTAAATATATTTACTGATATATAATGAAACCATTAATGTAGCTTTGTCATGTTGTTTTACTGTAAAACTACAACTATAAATGAAGTAAACAAACCCTAACAGAATTAAACACACTTTTCGGAGTTACTGATATGATTTGAATAAACAAAATAATTTGAAAACCTTTTTTCCACCCAAATCGTGAAATCACAACAAGTTATTAGTCGAAAATATTTGTTATTTTTTCATTTCGATATTTTTTCACAAATATACGACCTAAATGTCAATGTGACAGAGCCCACAAAGTTGTGGACGCTAGTTGGCGCTGTAATCGTGCACAGAGCCAATAAATCTATTAATCATTTCAATGATGACTTTTTTCCATACAATTTCCTTTTTGTTAAGAACTGTATTTTAATAATTCTAAATCATGTTTATTATTTATTATATTATTTGATTGATCCTTTTGCATATTGTCAAAAATCGGGACAAAAGAGTCCGTCGGGACACGGGACAATGCCTTCGCAATCGGGACTGTCCCGGTAAAATCGGGACGGGTGGCAACTCTGCTTGCGAGCCAAATGTGTATAAGTAGTGTCTAAGGTTTTTTTCGAACTCACCACTGCTGTTGGTCGCAGATGGCCTTTACGGCTTCACCGGGCAATTAGCGAGCGCAGATGGCACTCAGCATGCTCTCAGCCATAATTGTTAAAGACTGCCATCGTAAAATGTGCCCTGTGAAGCACTGGATTATTTTATGCCATGATTCAGCCAAATGATTGTCTTAAAAAAGCGTCGGTGGCTCATTGGTGTGGACTGTTGCCTTCCGATCTGAAGAGTGCGGGTGCAAATCCCGCCACGTATACGCTCCCTATAATATGCATGAAGTAAAAAAAACGGTTATTTAAATATTACAAACAGACACTCTGATTTTGTTTAGTATAGATATCCCAGGATATTGTATCAAGAGGAAGAAGGAAGGTCAAGGATCTGACGTCTATTAGTTAATCATGTAACTGCCGGTGTGCAGTCTTTCACCTGTGGTGAGTAAAAGTGTGCCATCGGAAACGTTTCCGGAACGATATGACCTGGCATCTTTCAAAAAGAGAGCGTATTCTTATATAAAGGGCCGGCAGCGCATCCCTGCGACCTCAGCTGTTGCAAATGTCCATGGGCGGCGGTGACACTTTCCATCAGGTAACCGCATGCTCGTTTGCCTCCCTATGTTATAAAAAAAAACAGATTCCATAGGAATGTCCGAGTCTTGGCTTACAAGGAAATGTTTATGTTATGAAATATCAAAACATGTTTGATGTAGAATTTTTGTATATAAATAAAAGCCTTTGTCCTTTCTATTCATTATATAATGTTCTGACTTTTTGTCATCATCATCATCATCAACTCATTAGACCCACCGAGGGGCACGAGCCTACCCGTATAGGGTGATTAGGTCTTAGTCGTCCACGCGGGCCCAGTGCGGATTGGACGACTTCACACACAACCTTTGAATCACTTCGCAGGCGTGCATGACGGTTTCCTCACGATGTTTTCCTTCACCGTAAGAGCGTCGGATAACGTACAGATAATTTCGAAAATTCAAAAACACATTGGTACGTGGCGGGATTTGAACCTCAGCCATCCCGGTAGGAGATTTTAAATCGTAATATAAAAACGGTTCAAACCAATGGAGTCTTAAATATCTCGGACATTCTTACCAAATGAAGATTTTTATTTGGTCATACATGTAAAACGTGGGCGTTAGTGATATCAAACAATGATGTAAAAAGTATAGATTCGTGATGTGCTCACAAAACAACTGAAAATAGTGTTCCGAATGCAGCGACAGCACACATACACATATTTCGAATGAGCGTACATTTAGTACCTATACAAAGAGCCTACAACTGTATTCTCTTTGGCGGTTTTTTTGAGGCACGGGTGGCGTATCTACCTTTATATATACAGAATATCTTTGATATCAAACTATAAATACAATCTAACAAACCGGTACTTGCATATTAGGATTCTGTGTTTTTTGTTTTTATATGTAAATGTGCTTGACATTGGTTCTAAGACATTTGGCATTTTGTGTCAAGTATGCTTAAGTTACTTAGCATCGTTGTATGTTTACTTTTACTTTTGTGTGACGATGCCTTCCGATTAGCACTGTTTAGAATTTATTTAGGACCCCTTAGAGCGTCGGTGGCTCAATGATGTGGACTGTTGCCCTCCTACCGGAAGGGGTGAGGCTTAAATCTCGCCTCGTGTTTCGAATTTTCGAAAAATATATGTACGTTATCCGACGCTCTTACGGTAAAGGAAAACATCATGAGGAAACCTGCACGCCTGCGAAGAGATTCAAAGGTTGTGCGTGAAGTCGTCCAGCCCGCATTGGCCCCGCGTGGACGATTAAGGCCTAATCACCCTATACGGGTAGGTCGTGACTCGTGGGGACGTTTAATAAGTTGATGATGGGTTATCCCTTTGACCGCCAATAACGTCTTAAGGCATCAGACACAATAGATTTTCTTTGTATCTGGATTCAATGAGTTAAGTTTAACTTTTTAACTAAGAAAAATATACTAGTAGACGATTAAGTAACTTGATTAATGGCACTTTCATCCATAGGTTCTCGCAACTTACGAAAGAGGTATAGGGTTTCTGGCCTCAACCTTTTTTTTTCAGGTGTTAGACTCGGTACCGAGTCGTCTAGGTAGGTACCACCGTAGTGCCAGATTTGGCATTGTAAGTAGTATTTAAAAGCTAAGGAGGCATTCTTATGTCTAAGATTGGGCTTCCAAATTTTCAAAACTGGGAGATAGTGCATGAGCGTAACTCGCGATTTATTTGGACTTTTGTGAAAAGTGAAGCAATTAAGTCCTCTTCCCGAACCCTCATCAGCAGCTGATTATAACGTCCCCACCGAGGTGGACGAGCCTGCCCGTAAAGGGTATATAGGCCTTAGTCGTCCACGCGGGCCAAGTGAGACCCTTATACTTAAGAAATTCATAGTTCCCAAGTCTAACTCCGGACTGATTGACTTTTATGATAAGTAGCAGAAAAAAAAAGATAAAAACCAGGAAAAATCCGATGATTAATATTTTGAAGAATTTTAAAAAACGTCTAGTCAATAATATGCATTTCGAAAAACATCGATGATCAATAATGACGTCATCGAAACATCATCGCGTAGGAAATCACGATTTCAATCTTGACCTCAAAATTACGTGTGAAATATTCATGATTCCGCAGTCAACGTTCGTGACGTTATTTTAATGATTGCATGATTTAGTTGATTCGATTCCAGTTTGAAAGAAATCGCATGCATTGTTTTTAGAAACTGCTTCTATTTTATCGCGTTACCATAATACCTCTATCTGCTGGACATCAATGATGTTCTGTATATGTAAAGGTAGATACGCCATCCGTGCCTCAAAAACGAACCGCCGAAGAGAGTACAGTTTGTACTCTTTTGTTTAGGTTAACGTGTTCGAAATTCGAAATATGTGTGTGTGTACTGTCACTGCATTCGGAACACTTTTTTCGATTGTTTTGTGAACATATCACGAATCCATACTTTTTTCATCATTGCTGGACATAGGTACTTTACTTATCCTCAATTTTTTGAATCGACAGCCTAGATAGGTCAGTTTGGAACGACGAGTTCTGTCGTGAGTTCCGTGAACTATCTAAGGATAGTATACTCACGCATTACGCCTGCATCGTGGGCTATGGCCCTAGATATTTCCCATAGTTCGGTATTCTCCACCATCCGCAATAAAATACCAAACCTTATTTTTAAAAAGCGCACCTTATTTTATATCTCGTTTCATTGATCACTTTTGTTTATTTGCAATATTGTATTTTCTAATACACTGAAACCAATAAATATTGGGTCAATTGATGATAGTGAGCAATGACGTCACATATCAATAATCTCATACAAATATATGGAAACGTTCCTTTTTGTCAGTTCAAAAAACGTGCGTCAACGTTAAGTGGTGTCAAATACCCAGTTGCGAAAATCACCCTGTGTAGGACAGTTTGGGCCGGATCATTCTATGAGCATCCAGTTTGAAAGAAATCGCATGCATTGTTTTTATAAACTGCTTCTATTTGATCGCGTTACCATAATACCTCTATCTGCTGAATAGTTTTTCTGATCTCCTCCATTTTAGGGTTCCGTAGCCAAATGGCAATCAACGGAACCTTTATAGATTCGTCATGTCTATCTGTCTGTCCGTCCGTATGTCACACCATTTTTTCTCCGAAACTATAAACACTACACTTTTGAAACTTTGTAAGTATATGCATTCTGTGAATCGCTATTAGGTTTTGACAAGAAACTTGAAAAAAAGTTGATATATTTTGGGGTCCCCATACACAGAAATTCAATTTTTTTTCATCGTACCCAATCATTGTGTAAAGCTTCAAAAATTATAATGAGGTTTCTAATATATATATTTTGTCTATATTATGTATCATAAACGGTGAACCACTATTTTTAATAATAAAGCTGTAGTAGGTGCCCACGTAAATAAAATTACTTATTTTATGTTACTTTCTGCTGCCGAACCCTCTACGGGCGATTCCTATCGCGCTTGGTCAATTTTTTTATTGTACTGACAGCCTAGATAGGACAGTTTGGAGGCAGATCTGTCTAAGTTCCGTTTACTATCTAAGATGGGGTTATCACCCACATGATGGGTTACAGTCCATATTTCCCATAGTTTCGGAAATCACCCTGTGTAGGAAAGGTTGGGCCGGATCATTCTAAGTGCAATCTGCGCTTGATATTTGTCCAGTGAAGCTGTGAGCAGCATAAACAGCATGCAGTGGATCTTTTAAAGAAAGTTCTTAATTTGCACTTTTTATGTTACAAAGTGTACAGGACGGTCAGGAGCTCACCTGATAGTAAGTGATACGCCTGACCATGACAGAGCGGCATTGATGGAGACCAACAACTGATAGTTATTTATCATCATCAGCTCATTAAACGTCCACAACACAGGGCACGAGCCCACCCGAATAGGGTAATTAGGCCTTAGTAATTCACGCCAGCCCAGTGCGGGTTGGATGACTTCACGCACAACCTTTGAATCTCTTCACAGCTTTCATCACGATGTTTTCCTTCACCGCAAGTCGGATAAAGTACATATATTTTTCAAAAATTCGAAAACACATTGGTACGTGGCGGGATTTGAACCTCCGCCCCCCTGGTAGGAGGGTGAGAGTCCACACCATTAGGCCACCAACGCTCATATAGTCTCTCTGATAGTTATTATTCTCTATCAGTCCCGCACTGTGCCCGACACACGAGACAACAGATTTTAGGTCTATAATACCCGGTAATTTTACTAGCATAACTAAATATCTAACAGTAATCATTGAATTTTAACATCAGTATTTGTATTACTTCATTAGTATGTAAATTAGTTAACTGATCTTTAACACGGTTAAACGTTATGTTAAGTAGTAGGCTTTATAGTACGCTTTTTTCATTAGAAACTTATTGTTGTGAGTTAAAAGAATCTACGATAACTTCGCCCGATTCCGCCAATTTCAAAATGCGCTAATAGGTTTGCAATCGCATCTCAATAGTCAAATCATCAGAATATGTTTTCCAGAACTTAATCTCATTTTGACGATTTTTATTCCATTTTTGTCTTATTTTTAGGTCAATTAATACATTATTTTACCTTCTTTCGTGCTCTCTTAATCGATTGTGGTACACTGCAGAGCATAGATTCTTTATTTCTCTTAGGAGCAAATTAAATTACTCAACAACTTTTTTTAAGGACTACTTTAAGGCTATTACGGCCCGTATTCTAGAATGAGACTCAAGCGATGATTTTTACTTAAGTAGAGTTAGAAAGGGGGAGCGTTCTATACGATATATAGCGTCATCCCTTTCTTACTCAAGAGTTAAGATCAACGTTGAGTCTCATTCTAGAATACGGGCCTTAGTATCAGAAGCTCAAAGTCAAATTTTTCTTTATTGTTTTAGGCTAATTCTAACTGGGTAACTTAATCTTTAATTTAGTTACAAATTACTCACGATCATTTTATCGTCACAGCATATTTTAAATATAACAAAAAACTTGAAATGTTACAAACTTAACAATATCAACTGTATCGAAAATTTCTTAAAACTTTTAATAAAACAAGTAGCGGTTACCCATCAAGTAGGTCGAACGTGTCCGAAGTACAAAATCACTGGTCGACCGATGTTTCCGACGGATACGCATACGTAAGCTGATTCGCGAGCGAAAAAGCAACTCTTGTAAATGAATAATGTTGCTGGATATTTATGTTAATAAATATCACAAGAAATAAATATCCACAGACATTCACACAGCGCCATATTGTCCAAAACTACGCTTTTAGCCTGTAATATGAGTACTGAACAACGGATAAACATACTACATTTTTTTGTGAATTCATACATATTATACATAGAAAACACCCAGGCCAATACTAACAGACATGTTCATGCACACAAATGTTTGTACTGCCCGGGGATAGAACCCGGAACCCTTGGTTTAAGAGCCGACATCTCAACCACTCAAACAACATGGATCGTCACAATGTAATTAAAAATTAATATTAAAAATATTTATAATATAAAAAATGTATCCAAACTAAAATCCATAAAATTGTAACTAAATTAGTTTATTTAAAGAAGTCCCTTTAGGTAAGGTCCCAAAGATACGGGGACATCTGGCGTAAGATGAGAAAGACCTATATGTGATCTAGCAACTGCGATTGGTTGAAGAGTGAACTAAGAACGTTTGCAGACGTGAATAATAGACAGTATTATCAGTCAATTGGTGAAATTGTGTCACATGATAGCCATTTCTAATCAATCGACACTGATAACGTTTATCAATAACATTCAGTTTAATCGCGCGAAAGTTCCCATTTCAAAGCACTTGACCGAAATATTGATATCAACACATTTTGATTTCGTAATTGTTGATAATTTCCTACGTAGTCTACTGCGAAATGGGGTCGTGGGTTGATGGCTCGCTTTTTTTTCAACTGACTACTGCTGTTGGCCGCAGATGGCCTTTACAGCTTCACCAGTCAATTGGCGAGCGCAGACGGCTCTCAGCCTTAAACATTTACACAACGAGCCCAAGGGCGTCCCCGAATGGGATTCAAACCGTAGCTTTTGGACGCTAATATTAAGCACTGCGAAATTGTAGGCAGCCCTTAGTCTAAATTAAGGAGACATTGCAGGCTGAATCATCTGATTATCCTAAAAGAAAGATGATTTCGCGCTTCTCAGGGCATGTTAACCAGTCCGACTACAAACTTAGGATGGCACAACTCAACATCATGTTTGTCAAAATAGAAACCATAATTGTCGTAAGAGAACTCTTCTTGTGAGAGCCGTCAGAAAAAGGGGTAAATTTGGCAGTAAGTGAAAGACTGCATAAAATCATTATTAGCTCATTAAACGTCCCCACCGAGAGGCACGAGCATATCCGTATAGGGTGATTAGGCCTTAGTCGTCCACGCGGGCCCAGTGCGGGTTTGACGAATTAACGCACAACTTTGAATCTCTTCGCAGGCGTGCGCAAGTTTCCTCACGATGTCTTCACCGTAAGAGCGTCGGATAACGTACCTGTAATTTCAAAAAATCGAAAACAATTGGAATTGGCGAGATTCGATCCTTTGCCACCCGGTAGGAAGGCCAGGCCACATCATTGACTCACCGACGCTCCTAACTGCATAACATGGCTGCCAAAATACTGTGGGGCTCGCTTAGATAAACAACAAAGTAGATGCACTGTCTAACTCAAAAGTGTCCGAGGCAAAATTCGGCCAGTTGAGTCAATTGGGCAAATTTTTTTTTTTTATATTATACCCTTTCGCAGACTGATGTCCGTTGGAGCAGACGAGTTCTGGAGTGGAGACCGCGTCTCGGCAAGCATAGCGTAGGACGCTCTCCGACCCGATGGACCGACGATTTGCGAAAGGTCGCTGGTTTAGGCTGGATAAGAAAAGCGGAGGACCGGGATATCTGGCTAAAATTGGGGGAGGCCTATGTCCAGCAGGGGATTGTTGATAAGTTGAATAGTAGCTTTCAATGACAAGGTCAAAATGTTAATGAATAATGTTGTTGTTAATGTTAAAATAACTATACGTATGTGTTCATGCGGCTCGGACTTTTATTGGTTGATGGTTCTTCGTGATTGTGGATCTTGTGGAGTTAGTTTGTTTCCGATGATCGACCACTGCAATACATACACGATCGTCATCCAAAATAGTTTTTTTCTTGGACTTTACTATTTAACATAAGTCATAGCCTTATTACATTATCAGAACAAAGATAACGTGTCTTCTGAAACGGAAAACTTACAAAATCTTAAACTAAATTGCCATCCTCAAAAACACTGAGCCTTCATGACTATCATCAACGATATTCTGTATATTAAAGGTATATACGCCACCATACTCAAAGAACCGCCAAAGAGAATTCAGTTATAGGCTCTTTGTTTAGGTAAATGTACGCTCATTCGAAATATGTGTATGTGTGCTGTCGCTGCATTTGGAAACTGTTTTCAGTTATTTCACGAATCTATACTTTTCATCATTGTCTGAAACACGGAACACTTACAAAATCTTAAACCGTCTTGCCATCCACAAAGACACTGAGCCTTCATGACTATCATATAAAAGGTTGCAAGCAAAACGTTCCCGGAGTTCCCGCGACGTCCCGTGCCGGCTTCGAGCTGTAATTACGACCATTAGTCAACGTTCAACTTTATACTTGCCACACTGGGTAAGGGCTAGTGTACAAGGCTCACTAAAATATTCCATTCGTTTAAGTTTTATATGCAAACACCAAAAAAAGTAATCATCATCAGCTCATTAACGTCCCCATGTTTAGGCTTAGTCGTCAACGCGGGCCAGTGTGGATTGGACGACTTCACGCACACATTTGAATCTTTGCAGGCGTGCGCACGCTTTCTCGAGATGTTTCCTTCACCGTAAGAGCGTCGGATAACGTACATATAATTTCGAAAATTCGAAAACACATTGGTACGTGGCGGTATTTGAACCGCAGCCCTCCCGGTAGGAGGGCAACAGTCCGCACCATTGAGCACCGACGCTCATTAAGAAATTCCAAAACTTCATAGTCTTCAATTATCGACTGCAAACGCCATCTTAAATTGTATCTGACATTACCAATTGTCTGATCTTCTATCATAATGACTTCGCACTGGATTTCTCAACCCTAAATTATAATATTTTCACCAAACATTGACAACTCTGTTACCAAGGCCTAAAGTATTAAATGCAATGGCATGCCATCGCTAGTTTATGATGCTTTAATCGATTCATTGTACCCATATTGTTTTGATGAATGTTCAGTGACATTAGAATTGATTCTTCTTATTACTTGTTTTGTAATAGGTCAACTATTGTTTATTTGTCATATTGTTTGTGTGCTGATAGATAAAGTTTTGTTAATGGACTTTCGAGTTTATTTATGGGTTGCAACCACAGACATCCGAATACACAATTAGACTGGACAAGCCGCCAAGTTTGTAGGCAGTCCCAGTGTCGCAATTTCTTTTCGGTTCTTACCTGTGAAAAGTTATTATATTTCTTTGTAAATTTACTGATTCATTGCGATGATGGCATGTTACAATTGCACAGGATGGCATTTTGGAATAAAAAACGGTAATTTCTTCTTATATTCGTGCGTCTTGACTCGTCTCACAGAGCGTAAACTGGCAGCCAGTGTATGCTCGTTGAACTTACATTTGTCGCACTTTAAACGCGGCTTGCCCCATCTCCTGTATTGGGAAATCTGTGGTTGCAACACTTCGACATGTTGTATGTTATTGAATAAGTATACAAATATTTTATTTTCAATTCAGGCTTAAAAATCTTTACTGACTTTCACAAAGCGCCATCTAGCCTTAATCAAAGCACGGAGCTTGTATTGTGGGTACTAAACAACTGATAGATATATACTTATGTTTTGTGAATGCATAAGTATTATAATATAAATATCAAGAACGACCATATGTAAATTTTTGTTTATACCTACACATAAATGTTTGTACTGCCTGGGCAATGCCCAAACCCTTGAATAGAATACTGCTCAATTGCACCACATGGGTTGTGAAATTTGTTTATATGAACATGCTTTACTTTTTCTTAAATATCTCTCTTCTACGTATTATAGTCCAGGAGAGAAAATACCTACTGAAACCCTTGCATTTTATTTTTTACAATTTTGAGTGATTCGTATATAATAATCACAGTAATAAATATACTATAAGAAGAAGTAGTTGTTCTGAGTCGTCTACGATGTTTGAAAGTTCCCTTGATTTCTTTGGTTTCCCGTCACCAACTCTGACTTCCTTATCATGGAACCACCTTTAAAGTATCCTCTTACCAACAAAAAATAATAATCAAAATCAGTTTATACTTATACGACCGAGATATCCGGTCCGGTAAAATATTTTCCCTCGATTCCTCTGGTCTGCAATCATCAGGCCTTGACTTCCTTATCACGGAATCACCTCTAAAGTATCCTATTTCCAACATAAAACGAATCAAAATCGGTTCATGTGCGACCAAAATATCTATTTTGATGAAAAATTTTTGAGTTTCAGTTCAATGTATATTATTATTTTTTCAAGTTTCTTGTCAAAACCTAATAGCGGTTCACAGAATACATACACTTACAAAGTTTGATCAGTGTAGTGTTTAAAAAGGGGTTGTGTTATTCGGACGGACGGACGGACAGACAAACAGACAGACTTGACGAATCTATAAGGGTTCCGTTTTTACCATTTGGCTACGGAACCCTAAAAAGCATATATACGGTCGTATAGCATAACCTCCTTCTTTGATGTCGGTGAAATAAAAGAAACAGTGTGAACAAACCCTTACGTTGAAGTCCCAGCATATTTTAAAGCTTTGAAAACGTTTGCAAAGTTTGTATCTACAGAATGCCGTGGCAGGCATACAATAGGCATTCTGGCTTTCAAAATGGTTTCTGTCAATTGTAAATATTCGAGGAAGCTAATTACGTTCATTAGGATCATTGCGAAGGAACCACAACATACCTTTATAACTAAACGATATATAAGAAACACAGGTTTTTCGCTTTGTCTATAGTGCATTGGATCTTCTTTTATATTATAATTACGAATATTTATCGGATATAGATGTGTGGTCTTGCACATAGTATTCCAGTTACAAAATCTTTGTAATAAATTATTGTAAAGTTACGTGTAGGTAAATGACAAAACTCTGTAACCAATATTAAAAAAAAGTTTAAAAGAGTAACCTAGGTTATTGCCGGCTCTTCTCGAAAATCGTGCTTATTCCGAACCGGTGGTAGAATCATAAAAATATAAGAATAATAACAATTGACGATTCAAAAATATCTGTAACAGATTTATTTGAATAAAGTTATTTTTGTTTGTTAGTTTGCTCTAACCTGCTATTTAAACCGGGAGTTGGATCCCCAACCTTAGTCTTAGTATTTTAAAGAGAAATTTATTTACTATGATAAAAATAAATGAAAAACCACTGATAGTCACTCAGCGCCATCTAGCCCAAGTTAAACGTGAAGCCTGTAGTATGGGTATAAACAACGGCTAAAATACGTATATACTTATTTTTTGTAAATAAATCCATATTATACATAGAAAACACCCAGACCAATACAAACAGATATGTTCATGCACACAAATGTTTGTACTGCTCAAGATCGAACCCGAAACACTTGGTGTATCTTCATATACGGTACTTAATAGTCTTAATTGAAGAAATGATTTTTTGTGGACAACCTATCACGGTCTTTGTGAATTCATTTATACGAGTATAGGTACTTAATTTATAAAAAATAAACCAAATTAACCATCCCAACAAGGCTCTTAGAATAGTTAGCGCAGCCCAACTAAGAAGCAAACGGCACTACCTAATAGGATAATTTAGCACAACTGCTCTAGGGTTGACGCATTCCTTTAGTTCTTATCTTAACAGTTATTTATTTTGCCGGAAATTATTTATTATTCTTTGTAGGTACTTTTCTTACGAAAACCAACAGCGTATTTAAAAATAACTTCACAATACTCATTTTGCATTCTAGTATGGCTAGCGTCGGTGGCTCAATGGTGTGGACTATCGCCTTCCTATCGGGAGGGCTGAGGTTCAAATCCCGACACATACCAAAGTGTTTTCGAATTTTCGAAAATATATGTACGTTATCCGACGCTCTAACGGTGAAGGAAAACATCGTGAGGAAACCTTCATGCACGCCTGCGAAGAGATTCGAAGGTTGTGTGTGAAGTCGTCCAACCTATAGTTGATTGATCGTTCTCAAATTACCAGTTACCTACTGCCATTGATTTTTTTCAACACTATCTGTCATGGTCAGGCCTAACACTTACCACCAGGTGAGCGAACCGACCGTCCTATTCACTTTATTAGCACAAAAAATATCATATAATATTTAAATGAACTCCTGCGCAGCAACCCTTAGTGAACGCACGCGTCGATATCGACCCAGAACCGTCACCGAAGTGTGTCGAAGCGACACCAAACTAACTGATTGTTACTCGGCAAATCGACACGCGGCACTTTCGGACATTTGACGTTTGTTTTTTTAAACAAAGCCAATTGCAACACCATCGATGAAATAGTTTTATAATGCCTTAAATCGGTCATGCTCTTGAGTTTGATTTGTTTTGCGTTTGGCTTAATAACAGTTAATTTATATAATAGCTTCTTGTATATTCATCATCATCAGCTAATTAAACGTCCCCACCGAGGGGCACGAGCCTACCCCTATAGGGTGATTAGGCCTTAGTCGTACACGCGGGCCCAGTGCGGACTGGACGACTTCACACACACAAATCTCTTCGCAGGCGTGCATGAAGGTTTCCTCACGATGTTTTACATATATTTTCGAAAACACATTGGTACGTGTCGGGATTTGAACCTTAGCCCTCCCGGTAGGAAGGCGACAGTCCACACGATTGAGCCACCGACGCTCTTAAAATATGTACTAGGAATCTATAAATTACGATGAGGTTGAAAGTTTGTAAAATTAATTACTGGATGGATATGATGAAGAAAATTGGTGGGGAGTAAACTAATTTGAATATATTTCGCGTACGCCTGATTACTGAATAATTTTACTAAATATTAGTTTTTCTGTAAGCAAGGTACTAGGTGAACATAAATTACTAAGAAGTTCCAATACTAAAAATCATATTAAAGCATTGTGAGTAGGAGTTATGCCAAGGATTGAAACGGACAAATTGATTGATGTTATATGATTGATGACTGCCCGATGGATCTTATTTGACCTCAACTATTGTTTATTAATGATTTGATGATTTTTTATCGGTCTATCGATAGTAAAAAATGAGCTTAGGTATTGGGTACACTGAACGTTTTTTTGCTATCATAGAGTAGCTTAGCTATGGAGAGCTTGGGCTGTAACCCACTATTCACAATGCGGATTTGTTATATATATTGTTATATCATTATGTTTATCATCATTCCAATATGTCTATAGCTATATAAAGTCCTCTCTCAATGATTTTGATACAAACCGATCCCTTGTAGTATATTTTTTGGCGTTGCAAAACTGGTAACAAAACTGTTATACCTATTTAGAAATGCTTTGTTTGTAACTTTTATTTGAAAACAATAAGTGTTCCTGGTACTTGAGTCTAGAATACGTCAGTTCTTAGGTTCTTATTATTTATGACAAACATTGTGCCTAAACTCATTGCCGAATTCAAAAAGAGTTTGATTAATAAGCATGTTATTTTTTACATGAAGATAATTCAATCAAAACACACTGTTTTTCCGAGAAAGATAGCATAGTATATGCCAAAACTATTGATAACTTTGTTGAAACACATGTGACTTATAAGTTATGTTACGATTACGTATCTCTCTTTCACATTTTTTGATAAAAACGTTAATACGCAATTTATTATCATTAAATTGTAACAAAACTATTAACATTGTGAGATACAAATTATGTGCTCGTTTGAGGACATGGCTCATTGGTGTGGAACTGCTGCCTTTTGATTTCGAGGATGCAGGTTCAAATACCGCCGCGTACCAATGACTTTTTGAATTTTCAAAATTATATACGCTCCTCCGATGGACCGACGATTAGCGAAAGGTCGCTGTGGAAGCAGGATGAGAAAAGCGGAGGTCCGGGATATCTGGCGCAAAATGGGAGAGGCCTATGTCCAGTGGACTGCAATAGGTTGAATCGAGAATGTCGCTTTAGCATAATATTTTCTGGTGTAGCTTTTTCCACTGTAACCTTACATGATTGCTATAGCTATTAGTGAGAAGGCGAGTCTTAGTAAACACAACAGTGAAAGTGACGCTTTCCTCTTGCACTCGACGACAATGCTTTGTTTTCCGTTTCGACATCACTCGAAAGCGAGTTTGTTGACGAGATAATTCGTCTAAATGACACCTTTTAGAAAAAGTTGTTGTTAACATGCAATAGTTCTTGGTCAGATAGAAAACGAAATTGAGACTAGTGGGAGAGTATCAGATTGGTTGGACGTTATTTGTAATCTCTACTTTTACTAGGTGGTAGACTCAGTACTTGCGAAAGGTCGCTGGTGGAGGCTGGATGAGAAAAGCGGAGGACCGAGATATCTGGCGCAAAATGGGCGAGACCTATGCCCAGCAGTGGACTGCGATAGGTTGACTAGATAGATAGATAGACTCAGTACTGAGTCTAGTTAGCCAACGCAGTGCCAGATATCGTTTCGTGAATATAAGTTTTACGAACTGCTGTTTTTCGGGATGTAGGCACTGTAGCTAGTAAAATTACGGGGTATAAGAGACCTAACATCTGTCGTTTCGGATGACGGGCGCTGGGCAGTGTTCACGGAAAATAATGACTTCTTATTGGTCGTTAGCACTCTTAGCTTAGTATTCGTGCCCAATAGGAAGGAAAGGATTAGTGGCACGCTTGCTTAGATAAACAATTAACTAACCAGATGCATAATCTCACTCAAAAAGTGTCCATCCGTCAGTTGGGCAAAATTTTCATTCATAATCACTTCGCTCGCTACATTGTAGTTTGCTCGTGTTTTTGATTTTGTACCCTTTTAATAATGCCTTTAGGTCAAAATTTTAATGAATAATAAGTTATTCGTAAATACATACATATTATAGTCACACTCAAACCAATACAAACATGTTCATTGTTTATTTGTACTGACCGAGGATGGAACCGGGGTACCTTTAGTGTCACAGACATCCGAATATACAATTAGACTGGACAAGCCGCCAAGTTTATAGGCAGTCCCAGTGTCGCAATTTCTTTCGGTTCGTACCATAAAAGTTATTATATTTCTTGGTAAATTTACTGATTCATTGCGATGATGGCATGTTACAATTGCACAGGATGGCATTATGGAAAAAAACGGTAATTTCTTCTAATATTGTGTGTGCGTCTTGACTCGTCTCACAGAGCGTAAACTGGCAGCCAGTGTATGCTCGTTGAGCTTACATTTGTCGCACTTTAAACGCGGCTTACCCCATCTCTTGTATTGGAAAATCTGTGTTTAGTGTAATAGCTGACTTAACCACTAAACTACACAGAATGACATATCTGTACAAGTTTGACAAGTCTCATAATTAGTAGTCACAAATGTAGCTATGGTTAGTAACTGCAAAGAGTTATCCTGTATTTCTTGTTCTTATGTGGGAACTACATTTATGAATGCATTTCTTTGCAGTCGTGGCGGTTAGACAAGATTATCTCACACAAGAACCGTGTGGTACACCGGTTTAAGTTAAAGCACCGGGTAGAAAAAATCGGGTTAAGCTAGTAAAATTACCGGGTATACAACCGAAGGTAGGGGTTCCACCTCTATGTTGTCGATATAGCATCTATTCGCACAAAAAAGTTTGGTTGTTCCTTCATCATCCGAACTGCAAGGCATTAGAATGACCCTCATATGCGTATTATTTGATTTTGCGTGATATACCTTAGGCTGCATCGTCACCTTCCATCAAGCAGTCAAATTATTAGTAGAAAACGAGACTCAACAACTGTCGTCTCAGGTGACGGATGGAGGGCAGTTTTGACGGAAAATAAAGACTACCCACTATTATAAATATCCATCAGTTATGTGTCTCTCATGGTGAGGAGTATCACTTACCATCAGGTAAGCGAGCTGACTGATCCGTTCGCACAATTTAATATACAAAAATAGCACAATTTAATATACATAAATAACACAATTTGAAATACAAAAATACCACAATTTAATACACAAAACCAGCACAATTTAATATACTCAGCGCCATCGAGCCCCAATTTGTCTTTAAGGGAAGTTTTTATTCTGCACTAGACTTCTTAGGTTGTAATGACGTTTATTGTGATAAATAATTGTCTACAATCTGCTTTTATATGTGTTTAAATGTACAGTTTACCGCTTATTATAAAGCTGAAGACACCATTAACATTAATCATGCAACAGATATAGTTCCTCGTTATGTATTATACCAAAACATGCGTATAGAATTCAAAATGAAATTCCAAGAGGGATTCGAACTTTCTTGTCTTTGTCCATGCCATAAAATTGGACCATATATCATGTCAATGTACACAAATGGAGAAAATGATAATGCATCTTGTACATACAAAGCAGGGACAAAGCAGGAACAAAGCGACGATTCTAGTGAGAAACGACGGCCGTTTAGTTGACCATCTTACAAGAGATAAGATCTCAGAAGGCGGGGAAGTAGATGTAAACCAGCGTGTCTGAGATTTATTATTGTAATTTGCAACTTCAACTTATCTTTTTATATAACTAAATTATCCTAATACATATTAGCACTTTGCATGATATTTGTTTTTTACAAGGTTTTCTTTATTGTGCCCTTACAGGGTTCAAGTACCAGGTACATACCTACTGTTAAATTTAAAATTTATAAACCTTGTAAACAACATGGTTGTAATAAATAAACATTAAATTTCTCATACTGATATTTTGTATCCTATGTAAGTATATATATGCAAAAAGACAAAATGTATTTATTCATATACTTTTATGTAGGCAGCTATCGCAATGTTTGGGCTATGGATCAACATCAGCCCATTAAACGTCTTCACCGAGGGGCACGAGCCTACCATTAAAGGGTGTATAGGCCTTAGTCATCCCCGCAGGCACAGTGTGGATTGGCTGACATCACGATCAACCTTTAAAAACCTTCGCAGGTGTGCGCAGGTTTACTCACAATGTTGAGCATCAGATAACGTACAAATAATTTCGAAAATTCGAAAACATGTGGTACGTGCCGGGATTTGAAGGGTGTACACATTTAGCAGGCCACCTTAAATACTACAATATAAATTTTTAAATCTTACATTTTTAGCCTCGCTTGCACTAGACAACATATCGAGTATGTACAGTAAAAGCGTAACCTTGTTAGGTATGTCCGTCACATACAAGTTTCGAAGTGAAATTTCCATGACGAAACACCATTGTTGCATTGGTTTAGATAACTGTTAGAATTTGAAACGGGCATCGCCTGTTTTGGCTTGTTTGAGTTGAGCGTTTGTTTATGATAAGTTCACAAATATAACAGGTACGTGAGAGAAAAACTAAGTCCCTAAACATATTGCTTAATAGGGAAAAATCAGTGCCAGACTCGCCCAGCAAGCAAGAATAACACACTATGAGAGTGATTCATATATACCTACATGAAACTAACATCAAACTGTTCGATACTGAACGCACACATTATTTATGCACTCAAGTTGCTACACACAATGCCTCCAAATGAAAAGCATCATTAGAGCAATCCCAGGGGCCAAAATAAAAATCAGCGCTGGGCTGTCAGCCTCCCTAAACTAACCCAGCTTTTCGCTGAGACTGGTACCCATTTTCAGATGTTTTAAATCAATAAGTTTATTGGATAGTATTGTACAAGGTTTATCTATGTTTGTTTATAAGTGTTAGTTCTTTATATTATACCTAACTTCTAATGTAACTCAATTTTAAAGACAAAAAAGATAATTTGAATTTGAACTTTTAGAACTATATACTTTTTTAATACATAATATTATACATAGAAACACCCAGACCAATACAAACAGACATGTTCATGCACACTGCCTTGGGATCGAACCTGAAACCCATGGTGTAATAGCCGACCTCTCATCCATTACACTAAATGGGTCGTCTATAGTGGGTAGCACTTCTAAGTCAATAAGTCAAGCCGAAAAACAATAATAGTTTAAATTCAAGTTATATGTTATTCAATGAATTTAGTTTTATTTCATTTCTTACTTAGATTTTGCAAAATCGATACCTAATAACTCATTTGCTGCATTTTTCATCTAACGAAGGTTAGGTGAGAGTTTGCTTCATAGCGATAAAACCCCTAATTTTTAACTCTTTGTTCCTGACGTTTAATTTTCTATACAATAAAAAAATTCCATATTTTTCATAGTTCAAACTCGTGTCTTAAATAGCGTCCAATGCATTGTTCGTATATAACCATATATAATGTTCATAATCAATTTAATAACTGAATCGTGATCAAACTAAACGCTTCATTAGTTTTTCTGAATATGTAATTAGGCGCTTAATGTATCGCGTGAAGGTCTACGTTGCTTCTGTTCACGGAATCATCATTCAAGAGCAATTGATGATGCACGAGGCAAGTTTAATATTATTGGGATCTGGTAATTATCATTGATACGACTGATACAACTTTCAATCAAGCAATACAAGCCAAGCAGCCCTCAAGCGGCGGAAAAACAATACTATAAATTTCTCACAACAATTATCTATGGCAAAGGAAACTGGATCAGGATAGAGGTGGAACGGGACATCTGGCGCAAAATGGGGGAGACCTATGTCCAGCAGTGAACTGCGATAGGTTGAAGAGAAAGAAAACTATACCATAATGCCCATAAAAAAAATAATGTAAGGAATATTTTATCGTCAAGTCATCAAATTTATTTGTTAATGTTGAGGCCTCAAAATAAGATGATTTTTTTAGGATATATTCCAGACGATATATATTTTTGACCACCTATGTTACACCACATGGGTAGTTAATATAGTAGTGAAATTACCTGTATTAATCTGTTGTCTCGGGCGACGGGTGCAGGGTAGTGTTGACGGAATATAATGACTACCTACTGTATTAATTTTCTTCAACATTGACATTATTCCAGGCAAATTCCTTACCACCAGGTGAGCGCACTGATCGTTCCGTAGACTTTATGTAATAAAAGAAGATGGGTATTACAACAGGGCACCGGGATCAATCCCCGGCAGTACCAAGATTTTTAGCAAGAACATGTCTGTGTTTCTATGTATAATATCTACAAAAAAAAAGTATGTTTATAAGTTTTTTAGTGTCCATTGTAAAAACAAGTTACTTGCCAATGTAAGAAAACAGTACATATGTACCAGCGCCATATTTGTTTTATTTAATTTTTTGATCAGTCAATCAACAACTACTTGATAGTTAAATCCTAAGTTATATAATCTCCGTTCATAATCCCCTTAATCTCCGTAATCAAAGAGACTCTAAATGTATATTTGAGCTAAACAACCGCAAGTGACCGCAGGAATCCAAAGAAGTCCAAATAAATCGCTTAAGTGAATATAGTTAGGTTAGGCCTTTGCTAATTTGCCGCTAATCTCACAGTTACCGCTACACTGACAGTCGCCACAGAGTTCCGACTAGTCGCTAATGGAATATAAAGTTGCAAAGACTGTCGCCTTCCTACCGGAAGGGCTGAGGTTCAAATCCCGACACGTACCAATGTGTTTTCGAAAATATATGTACGTTATCCGACGCTCTTACGGTGAAAGAAAACATCGTGAGGAAACCTTTTTGCACGCCTGCGAAGAGATTCAAAGGTTGTGCGTAAAGTCGTCAAATCCGCACTGGGCCCGCTTGGATGACAAAGGCCTAATCAGCCTATACGGGTAGGCTCGTACCCCTCGGTGGGGACGTTTAATGAGCTGATGATGATAAATTTCTGAATGAACATAAATTATTCTGAATGAATGAATGACAACGGTCGGATCGTTCATTCATTCCACCACTTCGATTCATTCAACCACTTCGACTTTTATATAATGCAGTGCTCATGTTCTTGGAGATGGCTAATGTAGCTAATCTTTACAGTAATTTCAATACTATTAATTTTAAAATGTGCTATTAGTATTATATGTGTCTCAGTAGTAAAATTCTGCACTTTCTACTGGTAACTTTTAGACAATTCATTATACTAAACAGTTACCATTTTAAACTATTAATTTCAAAGCTGTACATACCAAAATACAAAATGTTTAGTTGGACTTCACAATTGACGGACTGTAAAGTAAATTAGTGGAATGTAATGAAACTACGAGCTTTGCATTTTTGAATTAAAGTAACAATCAGTATGTATGTTACTGGTCCAAGGATTAAAGCTTGTATGATTAACAATACGCAGGATTCTCACACATTTCATATGTTGCTCAGTCTGATAGCTGTAGGCCTGGAGAAGTTTTTGGGGTGGAGGGTACATAAGTACTTAAGCTAAGCGAAGGACTGCCAATTTAGCTTTAGAAAAGAAAGATCGATATGATCCTTAAAATAGAAGAGATTTATCCAACACGAAACTGCAATAAATTGAAATGAGATATTTATATAAAGAAATATTTAATTATAAGCCCATTGTACGTCCCCACTGAGGGGCATGAGCCTACCCGTACGAGTGTACACTGCACAAGTCTAAATCAAATTTAAAGAATATAAAGTTATATTTGAATAAACTCATCCGCATGCTTCAACCTACGTATCCCTGATATAATTGTAATAAGTAATATATGTATGCTATATTATCGTTAATCTGTATGTTTTTGTTTCAGGTCAGATTGATAGACAGTATCACCATTCATCAATTTGAGCACATCATATACCATTGGGTAAGATAAAAAACAATAATTATCAATAATTTTATGTTCTGGCGTACAGATTTTAGTTTATAAATCTGTGGAGTGCACATAATAGATTTGTTTCATTTAGTCTCTAATCTCTTATCAAAAACCGAAATGCTTTATTTATAAAAAACCTAGGTTACACAAAATTTCGGAAACTATCCATTTAAGTACAAGAGTAAATACCTGTAGTAGGAAATTACCGTTCTCCCGTTCCGTCTTTACATCAAGGTTATGTAATAAAAGCTCAACGGTAGTACATATTATAGCAAGAAAATTTGTGTGTTTGTGTGTGTACACGTCTTTGATGTAAACCTTCGTGCGTGAATGTGTGTGCCTTGTGTGCCTATATGACTAATTCTGGGCTTGCCATTCATACATTAGAAAGTAAAATAAAAATATTTAGTTGGTGCAAGTTTAAGTTCACTTAATCCTTAAAATAATTCATATAAGTTATTTAATGCTACCCAAACTCATAGGAGTCTTATTCCTTCGAGTTGCCCTTTACCCAAACGATTGCCACTCAATTAATTCTAAGATAATTTTGTCAAGGCTCTGACTCGCCAAAGAAAAATAAATAAATACATTTATTAGTCTCAACTCTGTGGCAGACACGCACGCTGAGTACGCATCTTTGTAGGCCTTCGGTCGACCTTGCGGCCGTGAAGTAATTGCACGTAATGCCCGCCGAGTTATAATGCGAGGTTAAATAACACCATTAGTATGTCATTTGTGAGAACTTTTTGTGAAAAGATGCACTAGGACAAAATGTGTCCGGGTTGATAAATAAACTGTGTGGATTTAGTTAACAGACACGCAAGAAGCGTTAATGTTTGTTCATTGAACGATCGTAGTTTTCAACAGCATCACATCACCAAAAAGATGTCTACTGCTAAATAGGACTCCTCTAAAAAGTTCTACTCCTACCCATTGGAAGCTATCTACACACAGCGGCTACTTGCAATATTCTTCAAGTCATCATCAGCTAATTATATGTCCTCACCGAGGGTCATGAGCTTACCCGTATAGGGTTATTAGGCCTTAGTCATCCACGCGGGCCCTGAGGATTGACCAACTTCACGCACAACCTTTGAATCTCTTCGCTGTCGTGCACAGGTTTCCTAACAATGTATGCCTTCACCGTAAGAGCGTCGGATAAACGTACATATAATTCCGAAAACTCAAAAAAACATTAGTACGTTATCTACGATACTCCAGATCGGAAGCCAACAGTCCACACCAATGAGCCACGGACGCTTTTACAAGTCATAATATAGGTTTATTATAGGTTATAAATATTTTTGGTAAAAAGAGCTTTTTTTACAACAAGGATATTATATAGATCCTCGACCAGCCCGGGTGCTTCTCCTGTATTTAGCCTTTCAATTACACTTCGGCAAAACGTGGGTCATCTCTGCACTTGGGGTAACTTGTACATCAATGTTATTGATGTGCTCAGAGATTACAAGTAGAGTATGCAAAGTGAGTGATGGTAATCGCAAAAAATAAACATTTTTTTTTAATTTTTGTTAAATTAAGTGCTGTTGATGACAGCAGTTCGCCTATGGCTTCAAATCTGTAGAGGAAAATGGCCCTAAAAATGGGAATCATTTAATATGTTGGCGATTTTCCGGGTTGTCTGGACGCACAGGGTATGCACCGTTTTGCATATATAGTGCACGCCAGTGACGAATAGTAAAGAAGTGCTTATCAAAACTGTTTTCTGCCGTCATAGTGCCAATAATCAGCCTTAGACGTTATCTGCCTTATGATCTGAAGACGGAAATTGAACTCCGGAATTACCTTCTTTGTCCGTCTGTATTCTTTATAGAAGTCCAGTAATCATTATGTCAAGAAACTAGGAGATAAACTTAACAAATGCTTGACCAATTAATCGAATAACCGACCTTCACCGTTAAGATGTTCTTTGTTATAAACAATACATGTATTCGTGGAAACATACCAAAACCTTTACACCGAGAAACCGAGCGACAACCGTTAATTTAAAACAAATTGGGGGTTTCGTTTGCCAATACAAGTTACTTCCCACAATTTGGTTTTTATCAGCATTTATAAGTGATGGCGTCATGCGTTGATCTACTTAGAGTTTGGGTTCGATTGTGTGATGAGAAAACGCAAATATATTTATCTTAGACCAAATATCACTTCACGTAATTTATTGTTTTTCATTGTTGACAAAGTACGGATAAGTTAAGTTAAAACTTATTTAATTATTAAAATAAAATAAAAAAACAAAAACAAATGAAATCCAACGAATCTCTACACAGGTCGTCACTACCACCAGGATAAATTGTGGGCAAGCCCAGTAAAAAAATAATAATTTAAGAATATTTATTTATCTGTGTTTAATCGGTAAACGCTAAATTGTTCAAGTGACTTATTTACAAGCCGTCATTGTCTTCAGTATTATATATTAAACATTTAATGTGTACTGGATTCCTTAAGTGTTTTGTCTCATTATTATTACACTAGCATTTTTGTGTAAAAGGTTTTACCTGAATTAAACTCATTCGTCACGCTGTTTATTATTAGTTCTCACTACAAGATTTAAGTTGTTATTATATTTAATCAATATTGATTATATATACGTAAACTGCCAATCAATAAAAATACCACTAAGTTTATACTGACCGTTCATCTTTCCATTTTTGGACATAATAAAAGTTATTTTAAACAAATTCCATTTTAAATACGGAACACTGCTTCTTATATCTCACCCACGCATATCAACATTCTTATTTACATTATGACTAATTTAAACTGTATAAATGGTACAGAAGATTCATATTCCCTCAAACTAAAGGAAGTAGTGCGTTAAATTGCGCGTAAAGCGTATGCAAAGTCGTCTGATGATGTTTTGATTGCTTCGTGCGTAATTTTGAACCTTTAAAGGATTATTAATATGAATAAAGTCACAAAGGACTTATATTACTGGGTTATTTCGCACTTGTTCCCAGAAGTGTATTCATCTTATAACGATTTTTTAAATATTGAATTATATCCACCGACTTTCAATCAACGATCGATGTTTAGTCAAATTTTAAGCTGGAAACGTAGACTATGGGTTTCAAACAACGTATAAATATATTTTTATAGTTTTATTGTAAAAAACACCCTTACGAGTAGGCTCGTCCCCTCGGTGGGGACGTTTAATGAGCTGTTGATGATGAATGATGAGTTTTATTGAAACTTAAGAAACATTACTTCTGCAATCGTCAACTGAACGCACTACCGCCATTGAGCCTTTACGGACTCTGGGACGCCCCTAGGCTCGTTGCCTTGTGGTTACAATACTACATTGTTATACTTTTACTAGCGACCCGCCCATGCTTCGCACGGGTTTTTTTTATAACATAGGGAGACAAACGAGCATGCGGTTCACCTGATGGAAAGTGTAACCGCCGCCCATGGACATTTGCAACAGCTGAGGTCACAGGGATGTGTTGCGGTGCAATGGTGATATTCATAATAGGCACGCTCCCGCCTGCCCGGTCGGCCAGTACCGGTATCTGTAATATCTTCGAAAATATTAATTTAAATCATATGCTTTGAAGAGCCATATAGATCTACTTTAAATCAACAATTTATTTAAGGTATTTAATAGGATAAGGATTAATGCTGTATTGGTTAAAATCGCTTCGAAAATTTGCCATTATTTGTTGTAGAAAGTAAATAACAGAAAAAATATTGTGGGATATCCACAAGAGATAGACATATACCATCGCGGAGTTTTCTGTAGACCTTGTCAATGTGTACAACATTTTGTAAATTATTTTGATAAATCTTGTAGGGTTCAGCCTGCGTTTGCAATGTAAACGAAAAAAAATGAAATTTACGACATCACATTAAAAACCTCAAAAATAACAGTATTTCTCCACTATTCTATTCTAACATCCATTAGATGTTATCTATTCTAATATTATAAAGCTAAAGAGTTTGTTTGTTTGATTGTTTGTTTGTTTGAACGCGCTAATTTCAGGAACTACTGGTCCGATTTGAAAAAATCCTTCAGTGTTAGATAGCTCATTTATCGAGGAAGGCTATAGGCTATATATCATCACGCTACAAGCAATAGAAGAGAAGCAGCAATGAAGAATTATTCAAAATCCGGGGAAAAAATTTTCTTACTTGGAGATTCCGCTGCGTACGCTGCGTAAACGGTTAAAGTTTCGCAAAAGACTTGTATCAGAGTATTGTTTCCCCTTTTAAAGGTATACAAAAAGTCCGCGACAGCATATGTCTATCTTTTAAGGTTAACTCCCTATAACATATTTTTTGAAAAAAATTTTTCTAAAATAATGCATCATTTTGCGAAGCTATTTTCATAAATATGATATCAATCCTTATCCAAATAAATACTTATTTATCACAAATATTTAATTTTAAACAAAATTACTCTTTACATCATTCAATTTAAATGAATACCTTATGAGATATCGCAGTTTTAACTCACCTATATAAACGAAGTACAGCGTTAGGCCAAAGTAACTATTCCACGCGGACGAAGTCGCACGCAAAAGCTGTGGAAAATCATACAAATAAAATGTATATATTTACTGACATGTTTTTTATACTTTTAATGTTTCGTAATTATTTTTATTTATGTGTTTCTAATAAAACTAGATTTAGTATGTTCCATTTAATCCTGGTATTTTATTGTATTGCAATCTGCTATAAAATTTATGTTGCGTTTCTGTTGCCAGTTTTTTGATGTTTAACCATATTTTCTGTTTTAGTTTAATGCAATTTTAATACTGCTTTATGTCGATTATTTATGTTTTAACTAATGTTTGTAGTAAATAGTTACTTGGATTTTATGATCTGCTAAACTTTGTTTTTGTCTTTGAAGCTTAATGGGTCACACATTTAAGTTATACATAATTATAAACTTTTCTCTTGTATCACTCCATCTTTTAAAAAAACCCGCATCAAAATAACTATTTAAAATATTAACATTAAAATTGTACCGGAATTTTACAGTTGGATTCAAGATTCTAATGTCAAGTTAACCAGCTAAATTGAGGCACACAATGTGATGTAAGTTATGTTAAATATTTGGCTATCATCATCATCTCATTAAACGTCCCCACCGAGGGGCACGAGCCTACCCGTATGGGTGATTAGGCCTTAGTCGTCCACACGGGCCCAGTGCGGGTTGGACGACTTCACACACAACCTTCGAATCTCTTCGCAGGCGTGCATGAAGGTTTCCTCACGATGTTTAAATATTTGGCTATACTCGTATTTATACTTACGTTCAACATACTCGTAACTGCAATTTCTTGAAAACCCATTATTAAAATCCAATAAAATCACATCTCCATACACATTTGAAGAAAAGCTTATATTTTTTCCTAGCACATAATTACCCCCAAATTGTTTGCTGTTATTTAAACAATTGTCCAAACACAATAGTTTTTCACATACATTGTTCATTCTTTGGAAAATTGCGCAACAGAGTAAGCTTCAAATGAATGATTTTTTATATAATAATAGCCTAAAAATCATCATTAATTAAACATTCATCAGTATTATTCAAGTACGTGATTTCTGTTCTATTCTAGGATAGTGTAAAAATGTTAGACAGCCATTGTTTAGCATTAGTCTAATTCTCAATTTTAGTCCTATCCTTCAGGATTAAAGTTTATTAACGTATAAATACATCATCATCATCAGCTCATCAAACGTCCCCACCGAGGGGCACCAGCAGAGGTGTAGAGGGTGTTAAGGCCTTAGTCGTCCACGCGGGCCCAATGCGGATTGGACGACTTCACGAACAACCTTTGAATTTCTTCGGCGTGCGCAGGTTTCCTCACGGTGTTTTCCTTCAGCATCACAGCGTCGGATAACGTACATATAATTTCGAAAAATCGAAAACACATTGGTACCACAAAGGAATGGAACTCTTTGCCTCCTTATGTGTTCCCGATCATAACAACCTGGCCGTCTTCAAGGCAAGAGTGAATAAGCTGTTTCTGGGCAGGCATCATCCATCCTCAGCCGCATCATCACTTCCCATCAGGAGATATGGCGGTCACATGTCTGCCTATAGAAGTTCAAAACAAAACCCTATCGATTGAGCAATTATAAACGTATTTACGGAAGTAAAAAACACAAAGAACACGGAGCTTTTTTATGCCGACACCAATTTTGGTAGCTTCGAAAGAACATCTTAGCTTCAATCACGAAGTTTGAATCATCTGGTAGGAAATATTATTAACACATAATTATTACGAGCTATAAAAAAATGTTTTTACTCACCAAGCGTTTACGGTAGTAATTTTTTATAAGTAAATCGTGTGTAAAATTATTTATGGAGTTGAGTAGTTTATTTTAATTCCTTGAAGATTACGTGATAAATATCTTCTTCCTCACTTTGGAATGATGGGTTGAAAATTTAACGCATATTTATTGCCTCATTGATATATTACATTGGTTTAAAATATATATTGAGGGCTTGATGGCGTAGCGTGTTTGGTTGATGCTGCTCTTAGTCAAGCAACTATTAAAATGGTTACTAATCGGTTAGGTAATTGTTGTACCATTTGTCCCGGCTACTGCTTTAGCAAGGTAGTCGATAACTCACAATTCGCATTGGGCCTGGTGGGTTAAGTCAACGGTGTGGACTGTCGCCCTCCTACCGGGAGGACTAAGGTTCAAATCCCGCCACGTACAAATGTGTTTTCGAAATTTCGAAAAATATACCTATGTACGTTATTCGACGCTCTTACGGTGAACATTGTGAGGAAATCTGCGCACGCCTGCGCAGACATTTAAAGGTTGTTCATGAAGTCGTCCAAACCGCATTGGGCCCGCGTGGACGACTAAGGCCTAATCACCCTATACGGGTAGGCTCGTGCCTCTCGGTGGGGACGTTTAATGAGCTGATGATGATAGCCAAATATTTAACATAACTTACATCACATTGTGTGCCTCAATTTAGCTGGTTAACTTGACATCACAATCCAATTAACATATTGCTGTTAATTGGATTGTGCCATAAGTTTTTGGTATAATCTACTATGATCATCCAGGTGATATCACCCGGGTGATTTAATTCTACATTTGTGTCTCCTAAAATCACCTGCTATTAGTGGCGTTAACTGATGTTACTGATGGTACGACTGCAAATGGCAGACAAAGTGTTCCTTCCCATAATCAGCCTATAACGGTCCACTGCAGAACACAGGCCTTTCCACACATCATCATCATCATGATGCAGTGATGAAACCCACCAATCCGCATTAGGTATTAAGGGAACATTGATGACGACCCATTTGGTGTAATGGTTTCGACGTCGGCTACTACACCAAGGGTTCCGGGTTCGATCTCCTAGCAGTACAAACATTTGTGTGCATGGACATGTCGTTTTGGTCTGGGTATTTCTATGTATATACTCTTACGGCATTATTTAAGTGGCGTCACTGATGAGTCGAGTGCGAGGGAGTGACAACAGCATCCTAAGGGTAGTGGCAGATGATCCGCATGCACCTGTGGTGAAGCACCTCGTGCGAACGATGACAGAAACGGTCATTTACACTAGATCCGGGTCAAATTCGCAGCGGGTGCCCCTAAGGTACATGATTTGATAAGATGTTTTTATTTATTTTTTCTTTTTTTTTTCTCCTTCATCATATTTTTACTAACCCTATCTCTTAAGTTTTTGTATTAACTGGACTAACCCACGGACCAATATTGTCTGAAATAAAGAATTTTATTATTATTATTATTTACAAAAATATATATAAGTATGTTTATCAGCTGTTTATAACGCATAATGCAGACTAAATGTTGACACTAGGTGGGCTGTGTGTGTGTGTGTGTGTGTAAGGATATTTATTTATTTAATCATTATCATCATTAGCTTATAAACGTTCCCACCGAGGGGCATGAGCCTACCCGTAAAGGCTCTTGTACAGGCCCTGTAAAGGGTGTTTTTTTATTATATTATAAATATTTAGCAACAGTCCGCACCGGATTTTATTTGTAGGTTACATGTTACTATGTAGGCATTATCATTGCTTGACGTTCGGTCACCTCGAATGACAGAGCGTGATGATTCGGACCTTGAAAGTGAGATCTTGTGTAAAAGTAAGAAGTGATTGAATGGCCAAGTGCTTTGAGATTCGAGTTACAAAATTATTTATTATGATACACAAGTTTTTGAATAAACTTTGAAATATTCCAGGACAAAATAAGAACAATTTGCTCAAATGAGGATGCCGTAACTTTTGGGCTTCTGCAGTTCGCTCTTATATTTGTATTTGCCATCGATACGCTAAGAAGAAGCTAAATTTTGTGTGTTACTTCTAAAAATTGAATTTGTGGTATTGCGAGATACCAGGCACCACTGTAAGGCACAAGGCCATAGACATACTAAAGTAGCCCCACAGCATAGCTTTGATGAGATTAGGTCGTAATTCACTACGTTGTCTCATTTAGGTTAACGACTAACACACTACCATACTAATATAGCCAGTAACAGCGGCTTAATGTGGTTTTCAAAGCATGTAGGGACTTGAGACAATATTTCCAGTTATCCATCGAAAAATCGACTATTATGATAGTTTTTTGGATTGGATCGTTAATCAAATGCACTAATCAACGAGTGTAAATATTATCTATTTTAACTAACAACTTGGCCCAGCATTCTACCGTGCGTGCACCTCGATGTGCGCGCACGCATACAATGTCATTCGGAAATGTCTACGAGCTAGCTTTGATTAAGTGCATTGATTCGATGCAGTGTCGGAAAGGTCGTGAGTTCGATTTCTTAATCAAATTACAATAATGACTAAGAAGGATTTTATTTGAACCTTTATGTGTTGTATTGGTGTCAACTAATATTTGTTTTACGAATATACTACTGAATATATTTTACTACGAACACATTTATTGCTTGACGAATCATGTGGTGTAATGTTTGAGCGTCGGTGGCTCAATGGTGTGGACTGTCGCCTTTCTACCGGGAGGGCTGTGGTTCAAATCCCGACACGTACCAATGTGTTTTCGAATTTTCGAAAATATGTGTACGTTATCCGACGCTGTTACTTAAAGTAAACAAGCGAAATTGACGCCTTATATACACTTCTCTTCGGATAAATGTCATATTAATCTGTCTGTTTGTTGTTAAGTTCAGTCGAGTTGAGAAAGTGGAACAAATAGTAAATATTACTTTCGTTTTTGCGTCTCTCGTTCTCACCGTGACCTCCTTGGATTGTTGGCGTGGATGACGCGAGTTCAACATTCGATACGAGTTTTTTAAAGCTCTGCAATTATGTTAGCATTTTAATTAGCCTTCAACACTCCATGTAGGGACAGGCCTTCTGACACAGCAACTTTGAGGAACGTGGTAGACTCGATACTAAGTCGTCTAGGAAGGTACCACTGCAGTGCCAGATATCGGCCCGTAAAACAGGAATGTTATGCACTTCTGTGTTTATGGATCAAGGGACTGTTGCTTGTGAAATTCCCGGGTATTAAAGACCTAATATCTGTTGTCTATGGTGTCGGGTGTAGTGCGGCATTGATGAAGAATAATGATTGTCTATCAGTTGTTGGTCTCTATCAAAGCCGCTCTGTCATGGTCAGGTGGTTCACTTACCACCAGGCGACAACCTTGAACGTCCTGTAAACTTGGTAACGTAAAAAAACGAAAGCTTAAAGAAGAGTACGCAAAATCAGGACGTCTGTCAAAATTAAGAGACACTCCTGATGCAGTGGACTGCTAAAGGCTAAAGCGCGGAGTTATCTTGCAGTTTGAATTTTATCTTTAGGTAGCCATGCGGAACCAAAACTCCAAGCCATTACTACTGGAAACATACATATACTCGTAGTATCCTTAAGCGGAGGGCGTGGGTGAACAAGTTTAAACCCGGTACGGTCATACTCAAAATTTGTATTTATAGGTACAACGTCAAAATAACGTAGTGTCGACGTCAGTTTATCAATTGTAGTTTGTTCCACAACGTCCTTACACTTTAAAATCTACTGCGTGTTGTGTGTCATAAGGAAAAAATAGTCAAAATCAAATTAAATATTCTAAGAGACTATTTCATTTGATTTTGACTCATCATTCATCATTATCAGCTCATTAAACGTACCCACCGAGGGGCACCAGCCGACCCGTATAGGGTGACTAGGCCTTAGTCGTCCACGCGGGCCCAGTGCGAGTTGGAGGACTTCACGCACAAACTTTGAATCTCTTCGGTGGCTCAAGGGTGTGGACTGTTGCCTGCTTACCAGGTGTCGAGGTGAAATCCCGCCACGTACCAAAGTGTTTTCAAATTTTCGAAATTATATGTACGTTTATTCGACGCTCTTACGGTGAAGGAAAACATCGTAAAGAAACCTACGCACGCTTACTAAGATATTCAAAGGTTGTGCGTGAAGTTGGCCAATCCGCTTTGAGCCCGCGTGGAAGAATAAGGTCTATACACCCTTTATGGGTTGGCTCATGCCACTCGTTGGGGACGTATAATGAGCTGATGATGATGATTTACATTGACAATTTAATATGTCTCATAAAATAAATATTCTCTTCAACCTATTGCAGTCCACTGCTGGACGTAGGTCTCCCCCATTTTGCGCCAGATATCCCAAAATCATCAAAATAAATATTACTAAAACCATTTTTTTTATTTAAACTGTACTTCGTAACTCTAATGCCGATACAGATTTGTTTAACTTTTGTCATGGTAAAAAAGTATTGTTTTTGCTTTCTTATCTCGTATACGACATTGTCAAAGCGTCACGGGGCAATGATTTGCATGAGTCAGTATAATAGACACGTGCATAGTTTAATTTCATCATCGTCATCATTACACCAATGTGGTGTAAAAGAGTAACTACACGAGTTTCTTGCCGGAGTCTTCTCGTTAGATAACAACCCTTCTAACCGGTGATAGATTCATTGAAAATAACTTTCTTTTTGTAGTGATTTATTTGAATAAAGTATTTTTTAGTTTGATTAATATAAAGTTGAGACGTCGGCAACTGCACAAAGGTTCCGGGTTTGAGCGCCGGGCATTACAATCAATAACAGGTGTTTATATTTATCCGTTGTTTAGTAACCATACTACAAGTTCCTCTTTAAATTGTAGCTAAATGGTGCTGTGTGAATGTCAGTGGATATTTATTTATATTGACAAATGTAACTTGGATTTCGTAATGAAGAATTCAAAAATGTTTTATTTGTTTTTGAAAGCTCTGAACTTGGCTTACGTTATGATAGCTTAAGACGTAGTTATAATCTAATACAAACGAATAAAATCAAGGTCATAATTTGAAAAAATAAACAATTACTGAATTGTTTTTTTTCTCATGCGCATTTGCAATACCAGAAATAAAAGTATACAAGTTAAACAGAATCCATCTTCTTACTCAGTACTTAAATCAATGTTCCTAAGCTTAAATAATAGATACCTACCCATATTTATCCTTTAGGTCATCAGACCAGTTATTTTTATTGGTTAAACCTCATCAATAGCGAGCTGGAATGATGATGACGATAGGTCACCAGGTCGACACTGGCTACACCCACAATTACAAGTAAGGAGGTCGGCTAATCAGAGCCAAAGGCGATCTTAATATGGACATGCATTTCTGGGGACAAATCTGGGTTGATTTTGTCATTAATAGGTTTTCAAAAAGGTACTGCAAATATTATAGAATTACCATTACACATGTTCAAAGCTAGAATAAAAAAAAACTTTTCTTAAAAGGTGACTACACTATTTTACGAATATTTATGTGATAAATATTTCAATGTGTCCATAAACTAATTGTGCATTAAATCATTGTTTAAAAAAGGCTGTATGTTGAGTTTTCATGGGTGCTTCTTTCTGAACAGGACAAAACCATTGAAGGACATTTTTTCAAGTATCATTTTTGTGCTTTACTTATGCACTTTAAATGATTTTATTGTATTGATTTGTGTATTTTTGACGATCAAAAGTGATTTTTCTAATCCGAATTTAAATAAATAGATTGTGTCTTTTTATCTTTGTTCTCATTGAAAAAGCGCAAGCAATTTAGTGGAAAATTTTAGTAGATACCTATAGTTATAGTTTACAAAAAGCTTCGCGGGCTTTAGCTTAGTTGTGTGGGTCGAAATTCGATGACAAATTAGGTTTGAGTTTGTGAGATATTGAATATGATTTCATCGTATGGCGGAGTGCCTTATAGACATCGTTACATAAGGTTTATTATTCAACTACATGTAAGTTATTCAACGGTAACATATACGGTTTGGTTGATTAAAACATATGATTATAATAATTATATTCGTCATCATCATCATCATCAGCTCATTAAACCGAGAGGCACGAGCCTACCCGTATAGGGTGATTAGGCCTTAGTCGTCCACGCGGGCCCAATGCGGATTGGACGACTTCACACACAACCTTCGAATCTCTTCGCAGGCGTGCATGAAGGTTTCCTCACGATGTTTTCCGTCACCGTAAGAGCGTCGGATAACGTACATATATTTTCGAAAATTCGAAAACACATTGGTACGTGTTGGGATTGGAACCTCAGCCCTCCTGGTAGGAAGGCGACAGTCCACACCATTGAGCCACCGACGCTCATTATACATATTATTTAACTATACTAATAAAAAATATATTAGTAATTTGAAATCTTTTGTATTTTATTCAACTCAAGAATTCACATGGCTATTGTTATGCTTTATAAAAACAAAATAAAAAATTTGCAAAACTAAAATCCATTTCCTCCTGAATTGTATTGACTATTTTTACAAATAAAATTGGTCATATCCACAAGTTAACAACATTCCGTTAACTAACAAAATTGATAGTGATAGTTTGAGCTCCGTAGGTCGAGGAACGTTTAAGATTGAATGTCTGTTTGGTTTTTAATTACTTAATGATAGAGTCGAAATTCGTTCGGAATGCTCAGTTTCTCTATGATCTGTACTAAGAACTAATTATGGATCCTGTTTAAGCTGGTCCTTTCTTGTATCGAAGTTATATACGACATAAGATGTGGTTTGTGAATAAGTAAGCAATTTCCTAAAAAATAAGTTATGGTTTTGTTGATTTTTATACATGGAAGTTTGCGTCGACTCTTTTATTTAGTTTTTTTGCCCCACGGGTCTCACTTTGAGAGATAAGATAAATTTTTGTTTTTTTTTAAATGAATTGTTGAATGTTAAAGTCAACATCTATTTATTAAATTTAGACTTACGATGAGCGTCAAATCTTTTAAAATACTGAATTAAAGATATTTAATGAGCAAAGAAAATTATTCCTTTATAGACAAAGTCGTTAACCAATACATGTCTTTATATATCAGTGTTTTGACGGAATGTGAACGTGTCCCCATTTCTATCCACGTGGTTACACTGACCGACATTTTGTATACGTAATTGTAATTGTCAGACTAGAAAAACATCGATAGGCAAGTTTTGGATGCGGCATTTTATTTAACTAATTAGAATATCTAATTCCAATTTTATATTTAATGAAATGTGTTTCAATTAATCAGTAAACTCCCCCTGCAGCACAAACTTTCCACACAGCATGGCTTTGGGTAGATTGGGGTGTGACCCATCACCTGGGTCAATGCGGATTGGTTGATGCTAGGACTCACCATCTAACATATTAGCCGTGACTAACAGCTTAACGTATTTACGAAGTTCGGTCGGACTCTAGATAATGTGTTACAAACACCTTACTGACAGCTAACTATGGGATAGTTGCTTAATTTTACGATCGTCAAACACTAGATATATATATATAATGTTTATATAATAATACATTTGGGATGTATGAAGTGAATAATTCTTTATTGGAGTATTCATAAATTTCTATGGTGCTTTGCATGTTTTAAAAAAATTGAATGTTATATATGTATACATATATTTATGTGACAAACAAAAAATAAATATTTGATTATATAATAAGGCATCAGCCTTTGTTGTGAAGACGGCCTTGAACCTGCCGGAGAAAAAGAGGCAAAGGACCGCCTCCATACACTTGGTACACCAGTATGACTTGTCTCGTACAAAAAGAAGATCTGCCGGACCCGACAACCCTAGACAGAATGTCATGGCGCATTAAAATTAGGAGAGCCCTAAGTGAAGTGGGAAAAGGCAAAGGAAGAAGAAAAAAAAATTCTGGTGTTTTCCGTAGCAAAAAAGCTATTATCCAAATTGACGAACATAATATTGAATAGGTTCTCAAATTTTCCGCTGCCTTTTATTCAACTGTATAACAATAGGACAAAGTTAAAAATGATATTAATATCAACGTTAGGATTATCGAAACAGGATTGAATACAAGTAACCATGACACATTGTTCGCAGTGTGTCAATGGTGGATTGAACTCATTCCTTCGTTGATGACTTGCGTTTTCTTTCACCGTAATACTGTCGCGTCATATTCGTTTGATTGTGACCGCCTTGTCTGCATTTTAAGTCGCCAAGAGCCCGGTTGTAGTTAATCAGGATTCACTAAAGTAGGAGAGGTTAGTTTAAGATACAATAAATAGGTTAAGCTGTTGAATTTTTAAGCATCACGTCTGTGAAAACAATCGGTTGTGGGTCCCTAGTATAATTAATCCCCCAAGTCTATTCGGGCAATAGACATAGTGAAATAGCAATCACTGTCAAAGTGAACAAAACTAGAGTAAATACCCCAGGTTCCGGTCTAGATCTGTTTTGAACTTTCTGTGTGTTCTGTGGATCTTAATTTTATTTATGACTGTTAAAATATTTAACATTTTTGTTACTAAGTTGGTCAATGTTACTTATCTAGACTTTCTGCCAAAAAATAAAATTCAATGTGTTTTGCTGGTCCTAAATAAATGGTACAAAGTGGTATCTAAAACTCTTTTTCATTACTACTACCAAATTCCATTAGTTGCCGAGTATAATACTTTGGAAATACTACTTCTATTACAAATTACAAAACCGGTGGAGTTCGATATGCCGCATCCATTTTTCTCAACTGTTTGACGCACCGTTATTACTCGTACTCTAAAATCTGATACAGAGTTACATAATGATATCGGCACATAGAACGTCCAAGTATTGTCTAAACCTGTCGACACTTCCGGCATTGAAAATTCACTTCGATTTAATTTATTTTTAATATGTTTCTGCAAGATATAATAATTTCATGTGGATTACATCTCAAATAGATTAGCTTGGTATACATCAGATTTAGCCCAGAGTTAATGGTCCAATAAATACATCATCATCATCATGATGATGATATTATTGATAACTCCAGCCATCGGTTTTGTCAAGTATTAAATAAATAAAAAATAGACTCAATTTTACATAACTACAACTCTTAAATTCACATAGCGCAATTTAAGCAAGGTTTATACTATGGATAGTTAACAATGACAAAAAATACAAACATACATGTTCACGCATAGAATATTCGTACTGCACGGGGATAGAACCAGGAACCTTTAGTGTGGAAGTCGACATTTGGACCACATGGGTCAACTCTCTTCAACATATCGCAGTCTACTGGACATAGGTCTCCCCCATTTTGCGCCAAATATCCCTGTCCTCCGCTTTTCTCGTCCAACCTGCGTCCTTTCGCAAGTCGTCGGTCCCTTGGTCCGGGCCACAGACATCCGAATATACAATTAGACTGGACGAGCCGCCAAGTTTATAGGCAATCCCAGTGTCGCAATTTCTTTTCGGTTCTTACCTGTGAAAAGTTATTCTATTACTTAGTAAATTTACTGATTCATTGCGATGATGGCATGTTACAATTGCACAGGATGGCATTTTGGAAAAAAACGGTAATTTCTTCTAATATTCGTGCGTCTTGACTCGTCTCACAGAGCGTAAACTGGCAGCCAGTGTATGCTCGTTGAGCTTACATTTGTCGCACTTTAAACGCGGCTCGCCCCATCTCTTGTATTGGGAAATCTGTGGTCCGGGCGTCTTAATCTACGCTTGCCAAGACGCGGTCTCCACTCCAGAACTCGTCGCTCCGGCCATCGGTTCTGCGACATACGTGACTAGCCCACTGCCACTTCAACTTGCCGATACGGCGGGCTATGTCGGGTCATAAGTTTAATACTTAGTTATTCATTACATCACTTTCCAACTACTTTACCATCCAATTTACAAAATAAGATAATTATATTGCCAAATACAACACATACATAAGAAGACAATAGAAAAATGATAACATATAACGTAATAGTAAAATTGATACGTTGTAAGGTCACGAGTTATTTTGGACGTGTGAACACTTTCCTTTTTAGCAATTATATCAATTACTGCAAAATATATCTTTGCGCAATTTTCCATGTAGAGGCAAATACGTAAGTATTGAACGTACATAATTATTATTATAAGCAAGAAGTAAAGTTTCTATCTTAGATTATTAGATCGTTGCATTGATGTGGTTTCGAATCCCTTATCATTATCGGCGCATTATACGACCATCGCACAAGCCTAAAAGCTACTTAGCTTAGTAGCTTTTGGAAGTGGAGGAAGGCCTATGCCCTGCAGGAAACGTAATAGGCTGATAACGGTTAGAATGTAGACTGCTAGGAGCCTTAATTCAGTAGTGGACTTTTAGATGATAATGAAGAAAAACAATTTCTCAACTTATCGATTTTTCAACAAACATCCGTACAGGCTGTTTATCCAAAAGCTACTGACAGCCATGTAATTCATAAAATTAAAACGTGCATTTTCTGTCCTCACTTTTTCATGAAAAAGTTTCAGCTATTTCAGCAGGCTCTTAAAACGTATTACTAATACTTTTCATCATCATCAGCTCATTTAAAGTCCCACGAGGGGCACGAGCTACCGTATAGGGTGATTAGGCCTTAGTCGTCCACGCGGGCCCAGTGCGATTGGACGACTTCACACACAACCTTTGAATCCTCTCGCAGGCGTTGCATGAAGGTTTCCTCACGATGTTTTCCTTCACCGTATGAGCGGACGGATAACGTACATATATTTTCGAAAATCGAAAATACATTGGTACGTGTCGGGATTTGAACCACAGCCCTCCCGGTAGGAAGGCACAGTCCACACCACTGAGCCACCGACGCTCTTTTACTATACTATACTTTTAATACATTTTAATACCAGAAAGGACGAAGTAAATTATATATATATATGTTTAGTGTTTTAACAGAAGATGGTAAGCCCCTGGTCTAGCTATCTTGTAATATATTTTTGGTTTCATTTTGGGGTTTTAAATAACGGCCTGAACTTAATAAATCTGATATTGATTCTGAATTGAAAATGGTTTTGATTTTGAATTCTTCTTTAAATACAAAAATCTCATTTCATTATTTTCTTCTGTTTCAGGAACACTTCGTTGTTATTGACGAAAGGTAATATTGCATTTTATTTTTAACCGACTTCAAAAAGCAGGTTACTCAATTCGACCGTCGTTTATGATTCGATTCTTTTTTTGTTGGAAAGAGGATACCTCAGAGGTGATACCATTTAAAGGAAGCCAGGGTCTGATGATGGAGACCAGAAATAAAAAATATTCGCAACAACTAAAAAACGTTCCCTCGACGTTTTTTATGTTTGTTGCGGATATCTTCGGCGTTAATCGCGGCATTTATCTTCAATGCATAAGTTAGCAACCACAGATTTCCCAACACAAGAGATGGGGCCAGCCGCGTTAAAAAGTGCGACAAATGTAAGCTCAACGAGCATACACTAGCTGCCAGTTTACGGTCTGTGAGACGAGTCAAGACCCACGAATATTAGAAGAAATTACCGTTTTTTCCAAAATGCCATCCTGTGCTATTGTAACATGCATCATCGCAATGAATCAGTAAATTTACCAAGAATATAAAACTTTTTACAGGTAAGAACGAAAAGAAATGCGACACTGGACTGCTAGAGCAGTCATATTTTCCAGTAGTACTTACTACTCATATTATTATTTTCCTAATACTAGGAATTATTTATAAGCTAAATCATAACTCTTAATTTATATCCACCTCACACATAGGTGATGAAAGCACACTGACATAACGCGTTGCAAAATGATTGCAACAAAAAAATGACAATAACTTTTATGAAATTTGCTTACAATGGCTATAGGAGAGGCGATGTGCCCGTTTATGTACCGCTGGTACAGTCAGTAACATATAACTTATTCTTCATCTTATCGAGCTTGTAGTCCGATTGCTTTACAATCAGCGCTTCTATTGTACTAACTCACTCGACAGTACGATACTTTTCAATTGAATGATAATTTTGATATTTCGGTACAAATTTAATGGTTCATTTATAACAGCTCAGTATACTGCTTCTTATACCTAGTAATTTCACTAGCTATAATGCCCTCATCACGGAACACAAAAGTGCATAACACGCGTGTTTCACGGGACGACATCTGGCATTGGGGTGGTACCTACCTGGACGACTCAGATCTCGGCACAATGAAAGTAAACTGACACAGGAATCTGGATATTTTTCTTCAATCCAATTCTCTTTTTATAACCCGTGAGGATCAACTCCTGGATTAACGGCCTACTCTACATAAGAAACGTGACGTGCTTAACCCCTTTTATATTTTAGAAAGGAAAGAAAAAAAAATTGGTGCAATTCAAATTATATAATTTTTCATGACAGGAAGTGAACGGGAAGGAATGTTTACTCACCTGGTAGTATGTCATATGCTTTAGCCATGACAATTGCAGTGTCGAAGGAAATTTGTATAGTAACAATCATTGTTTTCTGTCACCTAGTTCGACCGACACTAGCCGAGACGATAGATGTTAGGTCGACGATACCCTGAAATTTTACTAGCTGTAGTGCCCTCATCCCGAAACTATTTCTGGGTACACTGCGGTGGTAAGGTACCAGCTAGACAACGCAGTACCGACCGAGACGACCACCTACATACTTGACTTAAAAAAATGCGTAGATTTTTGTCACTGACTGTACCGTCGCACGCGCATACAATCGCCCCATTATAACATCTAAGCGTTGAATGAAGGCGTCAATGGGCACCCCGCTTGACGGTTTGCAGACATTATCATGCATGTCACGGTGCAAGAATAAATCTGGAACTTGAAATCGATTACCCAGAAAAAATAATTCATCCAATAAAAATATTACAAGAAAATATTTAAACAATTTGTTGATTAGTTCTATATTGCCTGGAAAAGATCAAATGTGTGTTAAATAAATATGTCGTTAACAGGTAGTATTATAATCACAATATCGCTCCATACTATGTAGGTCCATACTATGTAGGTTTACGTGTCTCCCTACGCGATAAAATCCGAAACGAGGATATCCGTAGGAGAACTAGGGTGACCGACATAGCCCAGAGAATTAGCAAGTTGAAGTGGTAGTGGGCAGGGCACATAGTGCGTAGAACCGATGGCCGATGGGGCGAAAGGTTCTCGAGTGGCGTCCACGTAACGGAAAGCGAAGCGTAGGCCGACCCCTAACCAGATGGACGGATGATCTGGTTAAGGTGGCGGGTAGCAGATGGATGTCAACTGCAAGGATCGGTCCGCGTGGAAATCATTAGGGAGGCCTTCGTTCAGCAGTGGACATAATTAGGCTGTAATGATGATGATGATGTTAACTATGTAGGTTTCTCTTTAGGACACAATTTAGTTGTATAATTATATATCTAGGAACATGTATGAATAGGTTATCCATAAAGTTTCCGATTCAATCATATTGTAGTGTAATGGTTATAAAGTCGGCTTCTACACCAAGCGAAGTTCCGAGTGTGATCACCGTGCAGTACAAACATTTGTGAGCAAACATGACTGTTTAATGTTTATATTGGTCTAATTGTATTCTATGTCAAAAATAAGTAATCAATTCATTCAGCCTTCAATTTCCTAACTAAACTGGAAAAAATCGCACAAGGTGACCAAAATTATACTGTCTTCCCGCGGTATTCGAACCCATGATCCTCGAATCACGCAGCGATCTCAACCAACGCTGAACAAAAGGAGGCAATTAACACAAGCTCCTTGCTTAAATTAGGGCGAGATGGCGCTGTGCACGACTGTAGATATTTTTCGAAATGCCTGAAATAATAATGTTTTTTTACACTTGCACCGCAACATAACATTTAGTCACCGCCACGACAATTATGTGTAATACCATTGTCTTTGACGGTGAAAGGGCATAAACAAGTTGTAGAGAAAGTGTGACTTCACGCCGTATTTTTGATAGTAAAAGTTGAACGAAGACACCACTGTCTGTGTGGGTTTACCCACGTAAACTAGTTTAATTGTCTCTTTCATCGATCCCCCATTTCTTAGGACTTTCGGTAGACTCTTTACTGAGTTGCCAGATATTATCTCTCCGTAAAATAGAAGTGATTTGCACTTTTGTGTTTTGAGATACAGTACCCTCGTAGCTATAAAAATTACCGGGTATAAGAGACCTAACACCTGATGCCTCGGGTGACGGGCGCAGGGCAGTGTTGACGGAAATTAATAACTACCAACTATTATTATTTTCTAGAGATGCCACGAATAGTTATTTGGCCGAATACTGAATATTCGGCAACACTTAGTACTTTCCGCGAGTGACAAATCACAACTCGATAGTTTTGTTTCATGTGTGATTACAGTCCTTTCACAGTTATTTTACCTCTGACAGATGTCAGATTTATTTATCATCTCCCGGTAGCAGTGTAGTGTAGTAGTAGTGAACGGCTGTTTTCGGAAGCAGGTATAATTTATGAGGAAAAACGCAATCCTCTGCTATCGACAAATGGTGAAAAATTTGTTTTCATTCATCATAACTAATCATAACTTACCACTGGTAGATTTTAAATATTAAAATGTTAATTTGTTGGTTAAATTAATATCTTTGTAAGTCATATTAAGTTCTTTTTTTCATGATTTGCTATTCAATATTCGGGCTAAAACCTAAGAGCGTAAAAAAGTAGTCGAATAGCCGAATACCGCATAGTTGCCGAATATTCGTGGCATCTCTATTATTTTCCTTCAACACAGCGTCTGTCAGGCGTATCAATTACCACCAGGTGAGCAAACTGACCGTTCCGTTCACTTAATATCATTAATATAATCTCAAGACTCGGGTCACTACAACTTTTCAAACTAACAATTCTTCTTTGTAGATTTCAGTTTTGGTTTACCCTAAACTATTTGTAGGTACTTCATACAGATGACACTTCATTCATTTGATCAATTCATGCTTTTGTTGCAAACTTTTTTAAATTTAACTTATATTTGAATATCTCTAAATCCGTCAAAATAGGGTTATTCCAGAGGCAGTTTGTGTGATTCTTGCACCTTTGTCTTGCCCGAACTATCCATCTTCGTGCGGTTTCCGGGACCACTGAGTGGCAAATGAAAGGGCGATCAAAGTGGCCCAATATTGGTCGCATTTGAACGAGTCGATATGAAGAAGATTAAAAAATTTAATCGCGTCATATGGAAATATTTAATTTGGAGCTGTCCAGTAGTGGCCGCTTCTGCCTTTAGTAAGTAACATAAGTTTTCTATATGAATAATACAAATGACCGTTAGCCCATCCAAATGGATGACGCACCTTTTTAAATTACTAATTATGAATTCTAGACACACGTAAGCATGGGTTCATTGCCTTCCCATGTGACACTGAGCCATGTTCACACTTTTTATATAAATCATTCGACGGCCTAGCTGTCAAATTTGACGTTACTTCCTTAACATTTAAAGATGGCCGCTCATTTGGAATGGCGCGAATTTGTTTTGCGTCCATCCTTAATTGTTAGATCCGTATCTGAAAAGATATAATCGGGTTTTAATTGACGTTGCTGACTAAATAGTGAGATATATATGTTACTTAACTTATTCATGTAACTGATTGCGTAATTTGTAACACTTTTAAGAATGTCATCATCATCAGCATACAACAGCCCACTGCAGGGCACAGGGCTATAGCTTTGAGGAGATTAGGCCGTGATCCACCACGCGGACACAATACGGATTGGTGGGTATTAACTACCGTCCTAAGGTGGCAGCCGGGACCGAAGGCGATGTGCCCTACGAATAGTGTTGCCAGGTGTCCCGATTTTCAGGGTCTGAGGATGCGATGCCGATCAGGACGCTAAATTAAACAAGAAAATCAGATGTTTCATTTAAAAAAATACATATTTACGCTACATTACTTCTACTTATTACATCACTGTCAAATTCACAATGGCACGTCATCAGTATCACATCACATTTTTTATTGTTACCTGTCCCGATCTGCAACCTCAAATCCCGATTTTTTGGCCTCGTGTCCCGATTTAAAACAAATTGGACCTGGCATCACTATCTCCGAAGCACGGAATCATCTTTCTTTTTGAACAATCAGGTGATTCAGCCTGCTATGTCATAACAATGAAACTGGAAAAAACTGCGCAAAGTGACTGTCACTAAACCACAGAGGCAGTAACCTTACTAGGTGGTAGACTCGGTTCTTAGTCGTCTAGGTAGATATCGTCCCGTGAAACACGAGTGTTATGCACTTTTGTGTTTCGGGATAAGGGTACAGTAGCTAGTAAAATTATCGTGTATAAGAGACCTAACATCTGTTGTGTCGGGCGCAGTGCGGCTTTTTTTTCGAACTGGCTACTGCTGTTGGCTGCAGATGGTCTTTACAGTTTCACCGGGCAATTGGCGAGCGCAAATGGCTCGCGGCATTGACGGAGAATAATAACTGTCTATCAGCTGTTTGTCTCCTTCAATGGCGCTTTGTCATGGTCCTGTCACTTACCATCAGGTGAACTTATTGACCGTCCTGTACACTTTGACATAAAAAAACCTAACAAACTGGTATTTTCATAAATTTCAGTACCAATACCCACTTTTTGAGTTGTCTACCTAAAAGTGCACGTCACTCTGTTTTACGGGACGATATAGGGCACTGCGTTGGTTACCTATATAGACGACTAAGAGGAGATTACCACTTAATAATAATAGAAAGCCATTATTAATGCTTCAACCTTCCGTGATTAAAATATCTATGTTTGTCATGCTACTGCACAAACAATTAAAAGCTTCAAATGTATGTCCAATGTTCAAGTACAATTAAAATACAGTTGCAAAATATATGAATCAGATGTCAAGTGAATTTAATAATGCAAAAATTCGCTGCCGGTACTTTATGTAGGTTGTGACATTACTCACATATTCTCTTATATAATCTACATTAGTTGTTACGCATAATACTTTAATTATTAAATGAAATTTTTTATTAATTGTGATTACTTTTTAGGATAAAATGAAACTGTAAAATTATAGGTTTGTATTGTATAAATTGCAAACAAAATTATTGATTAATTTAATCACATTTTTTTATGTCACTCCTACGTTTCTTGAGTCCCTTCTTAGATAGTTCTTGTTATTCCTTATGTAAAATGTTGATCACAAAATAAATCGGCATTAAATATTCTAGCAGTAAGGGTTCTCTTACAATGCAACAAACCTTCCAAGTGCTTAACCGTACAGTCAACCGCGAAATCGTTGTCAGTATACAAAAAGGACGACTTCAAATTGCTGGTTCCTTGTAATTTTATTTTCAAACTGCTAATAGCTAGTGTTTATAGCCCTAAGTATAAGGTTCAAAATTGCATTTAAACGGCAAACCCATTTAGCAGTTTCCACCGATCGTGACTTCCATTTAGAGTTCATATTTAAGTTTTTAATTTCTTTATTCTCGACTAGGGACCGCCCGGGACTTTGCTTGGTTTTTTATTGCTAAGGTTCCCGTTGAATCATTTGGAATTATGAAGTATTCGTGGACAAGTTTATTATTACATTTTAAGATATAGGGACCATGATTATGATCATTTGCTACTGTGGTACACAATACAAGACTTATTGGTGTACATGTGTTGACGATTAAATTTAAAAGCACACACATACAGACACACACGTATACACATATAAAAAACACATACACTCAAAAATACACAAACTGACACTATTTCTTGTAGAATTAATACATTAAGATACAAAATAGATTATTTGAAGTAACTTGGTTTGTATTTAAACAAACGATAAATGCGCACCCATGAAATTAGCGGTTACTCCTGGATAACGTTTCTACGCTTAATAGGAATAAGTCACCCTCTGTATCATTGTAACATCTTCAATTTATAATATTACCTTAAACCGTGCTGTCTGTGTTATAATAATGTGGTATAATTCCAAATGACTATATAAAAATATGTCGTTTTGATAGATCGAAAAATATCCCATTTATCAATCTACAACATTTTTTGTACATGATTCAAACCCAAGTCTCAAATAGACCACGGCAGTTTCCACGGAAGGTAAATTATGCATAATTTTATGCAATATCATCAATGGTACCAAGGAAGCGCAGTTCGATACAATTAGTGCATTCGAAAGGTGCATTTAGCGCATCGGCCATTACTCGATTACTTTAAGTGCAGAGCGCTCACAACGATCGGTAGCTATTTCCTCTATTTCAGGGATCAGTGGTTTCTAGGTTGTTCAGACTCAAGTGAGATTATTTCATTTACTTGTTCATCATCATCATCAGCTCATTAAACATCCCCACCGAGGGGCACGAGCCTACCCGTATAGGGTGATTAGTCCTTAGTCGTCCACGCGGGCCCAGTGCGGATTGGACGACTTCACACACAACCTTCGAATCTCTTCGCAGGCGTGCATGAAGGTTTCCTCACGATGTTTTCCTTCACCGTAAGAGCGTCGGATAACGTACATCTATTTTCGAAAATTCGAAAATACATTGGTACGTGTCGGGATTTGAACCACAGCCCTCCCGGTAGGAAGGCGACAGTCCACACCACTGAGCCACCGACGCTCTTTACTTGTTGATTTCATTCAATTTGAAATTATTTATTTTGTCACATTATTTGGTTTCATTACAGAACTCATAATAAGGGAAATTGAGAAATCCTTTATTATTAGTTCTGTGGGTTTTACCATCATTACAGCCTATATCCACTGCTGAACGAAGCCCTCTCCTAGTGATTTCCACGCGGACCGATCCTTAGAAACTGGCATCCTTTGCTACTCGCCACCTTAACCAGGTCATCCGTTCATCTGGTTGGGGGTCAGTCTACGCTTCGTTTCCCGTTACCCGAACGTCACTCAAGGCAAGAGTCAAACCTCCATCAGCCATCGGTTGTACGCACTATGTGGCCTGCGCACAGACACGTCAACTTGCTTTTCCGAATAGTTTTTCCTCGTTCCGGCTCTTATCGGGTAGGGAAACACCTAGCATAGCCATCTGCATGTACGTTCAGAAACCCTAAGACTATTTCAAAGGTTCTTGGTGAGCGGCCAAAGGTCCTAACATGTTTGAGTTGATACATATCCTAATTTTAGATCCAGTAGGAATACTTGTCGAGGTTTCTCTTAAAGGTAAAATCTGAATAATTGGGAGAGAACAAAAGTAACATAGCTCGCCTGATCAGCAAGTTTAATTGACAGTGGGCTGGTCACGTATGTCGCAAACCGATGGCAGTTGGAGCAGACGAGTTCTGAAGTGGAGATTGCGTCTTGGTAAGCGTAGGATGTCTTCGGACCTGATGGGTCGGCTGCTTCCGAAACGTGGTGGAGGCTGGATTAGAAATGCGCAGAGTGTGCGGTGAGACCTATATTCAGCGATGGACTGCGATAGGTTTAGAGATAATGTGACATACGTGACCAGCCCACTGCTACTTTAATTCTTTGATCCGGAGAGATATATCTGTAATTTTGATTCTCTTGCAAAAATCATCATTTCTGTTTTGATCCCTAACCCTAATCTCTAACCTGACCAAAGCTCGCACTATTTTCCTACCCCTTAAGGCTAAGAGGCACCTGCGCTCGCCACGCGCCCTATGAAGCTGTTAAGGCCATCTGTGGCTGTTGCAAAAAATAATAATACTTGATAAGGAACCCCAAGCCAATAATACTTCGATCTTTCAACCAGTAATATGCATATTGCGATATGAAACTTAACAATGGGTTATGCTGTAATCGAATTGATGCACTTTGATGCAAGGAACTTAATATCACGTGCGTTATGCAAGATGCCATAGACTCACTGATGTCTAAACTATTGTTTGTTGAGTAAAAGTAAAACACTAACATACTAGCTGTCACTACACATTCAATAATTTTAGAGTAGATTTTTTTTCACGGTATACCAATACGAATGGCGTATCTGAATATACGCGAGCTATGCAGATGGTAGACTCGGTACTGAGTCGTCTATGTAGGTACCACCGCAATGTCAGATATCGTCCCGTGAAACAGGAGGGTTATGCACTTCTGTGTTTCGGGATAAGGGCACTGTAGCTAGTGAAATTACCGGGTATAAGACAACCTAACATCACCTGATCACCTCAACAGAACAGGTTGCCGGAAAATGGTGACTTCCTACTGTAATTAATACCCTAATAAATAATTAAATAATTTCCTTGCATACTGCATCAGTCATGGTCAGGCGTATCACTTACCACCAAGTGAGCGCACTGACCGTCCCGTTCATTTGTGACGTATAAAAGGATGGAGTGGAGTGGAAACGGCCCCATCTTCCCACGGCTATGTGCTATGACCTACTGCAGTGGGACTTATTGGCTGGATAATTTATTAATCCAGAAATTATATTACAAGAATACAGATGAAGGCTAATTATAAGATGTTACTTAAATCTGAACTCCGAATTCGCTCAAACTGACTGTGATTGTGGTAGTTTATTGATTGTGTAACTTCTTAACACAAAAAAGGAATCGTTTCTAACAGAATACAACAATTGTATTTTTATACTTGATTGTTAGCAGTCAAGTATAAATATAAATAATAAATATATTTCACATCTGATCGTCAAACTACAACACTTATATTTCACATCCGATGTTCTTAATCACACCGAAATCCGTCCCAACAAATAACATACGGTCAGCAAAAAAACCCGACACAAACTGGTGAAACTAGTTAAGGTAATGGCAAAAAAGTCATGCGCCGCAAATTTATTATCGAGTATCTTGCGTAAGGGCCGCTCAGCTATTACAGTTTAATCAAACTCTTATTACTTTACATGTTATGGCTGGTACGGTCAGCATAGAAATTGCTATGAAGTTACGGAGATCGGCAGGAAAATGCAAAAACCATTGGCGTAATAAATAAGATAAATATTTCAATCTTTTATAAATTTGTCTGTATCACTAACTTAATGTTAAGCAGACATTTCTCGATTCAGAAGTATCTGTAAAAGATTCATTCGTATAAAGATAATTTGAATTGACTTAGTATGTCATTGGTATAGTTGTGTTCCTGGTTAAGCTTTTTACGGACATAAGGGTTTTCAAAAATTTATTGGTACTCTGTTGAAGATAAATAGGGTTCAAATTATGGTCATGATATACATATTTACCTTAGGGTCAAAAACTGGGACAGGTTTAAAAATTAAGAAATACCAAACCACAAAACGTTATGCTTCTTCTAAGTAACTGAAAGAAAGAAAGAAAGAAAAAATCTTTATTCAAATAAATCTGTTACAGATACATTTGAATCGTCAATTGTTATTATTATCATATTTTTTTGAGACTAACCATGATAACCATGATAACATGTACTAAGTGATATACTCGATAGTGAGTCGTCTAGGTAGGTATCATTGCAAAGCCAGATATCGTCCCGTGAAACAGGAATGTTATGCACTTTTGTGTTTCGGAATGAGGACACTGTAGCTAGTGAAATTACCGGGTAATTTAATCTATCTAATCGGATCTAACATCAGTTGTCTCGTGTCTATCAGTTGTTGGTCTCCTTCAATGCCGCTCTGTCATGGTTATGCGTATCACTTACCATCAGATGAGGGTCCTGACCGTCCTGTACACATATATCATTAAAAAAAAAAACAATAACTGTTGAGGTTAAAGCTCAGTGCCGCTCATGAAATGAAGCTGTTGTGGCTATCTGCGGCCAACAGCAATAATCAGTTCGAAAAACTGCTAAAGCGAGAATAATAAACTAAAAAGATGTAGGTACTTACCTATACATTCAACTACAAATAAAAGTATTTTTAAATTCATACGGAACCCTTTGAAACTCCTGGTAAAAATATTTACTCTATTTGTTGTTATTAAATACATTGTAGCAAAATTGCACGTCCATGTTTAATTTTTATTAGTTATCTCTTAGGATTAGTGTTAACTTTAAGCAGTACTGTATCCATCTGAAATAGAACCCTATTTTCAGCTGCGTAACGGCTATATTTGAATGGCAATATGAACTTTATAATAACTAAAAATTCTACGAAGTCAAGTCGCTGCTTATAATGAATTCCCCTATTGTGCATAATGAAGACTTTGTAGCGGTAAATATTAGTTGTGTTATAAACCATTGCAGTTATAAAGATAACTAAATAATTGGGATCGAGTTATAAAATCATTTGGTTGCTTGGGAGAAATTAAATTTGGATGGTATCCACCTTTTCATTTTCATTTTGGAATTATGGAACAAATCGGCTTTTATGGATTCAGTAAAATCAGAAATGAACGCAGTTTTAGTCAAAAATGTTTATTACTTACAAGTATTTCCTATTATTCAACCTATAGCAGTCCACTGCTGGACATAGGTCTCTCCCATTTCGCGCCAGATATCCCGGTCCTCCGCTTTCCTCATCCAGCCTCCACCAGCGACCTTTCGCAAGTCGTCGGTCCATCGGGCCGGAGGGCGTAGGAACCTACGCTACGCTTGCCAAGACGCGGTCTCCACTCCAGAACTCGTCTGCTCCAACGGCCATCGGTTCTGCGACATACGTGACCAGCCCACTGCCACTTCAACTTGCTGATCCGGCGGGCTATGTCGGTAACTTTAGTTCTCTTACGGATTAAATCATTTCTGATCTTATCCCTAAGATTGAATATAAACAGATATTCCGCTCTTCCGATTTTCTCATCCAAGCTTTACCAGCAACTTTTCGCAAGTCATATATGGTCCTTCGCTACGCTTGCCGCGTCGCGGTCTCCACTCCAGAACTCGTCTGCTCCAGCGGCCATCAGTTCGGCGATGTACGTGACCTAATCAAGCGAGCATCCTATAACTGGTAAAAAGTAGATTCTCCATTCATGTCACCCTGCGGTCGTCAGCCGAGACCATCGATGATAGGTCTCTTGTACCTACAGACATCAGAATATACATTAGACTGGACAAGCCGCCAAGTTTATAGGCAGTCCCAGTGTCGCAATTTCTTTTCGGTTCTTACCTGTGAAGTTATAATATTTCTTGGTAAATTTACTGATTCATTGCGATGATGGCATGTTACAATTGCACAGGATGGCATTTTGGAAAAAACGGTAATTTCTTCTAATATTCGTGCGTCTTGACTCGTCTCACAGAGCGTAAACTGGTAGCCAGTGTATGCTCGTTGAGCTTACAGTTGTCGCACTTTAAACGCGGCTTGCCCATCTCCTGTATAGGGAAATCTGTGCTTGTACCCAATTATTCTTGATTCCCTACGTTATCTAATTCTAAAACCTATGTCCATATATTTCTCAATATGAATCCCTAAAAATCCCAAATAACAATATTCCGGAGACACCGCGGAAGTAATTATTATGCGGACGGTACAGGTCCACAGATTAAATAAGAAGCCATTTTGACAGGAACAGGATAGCGACGCGGCTTCTTGCACGCGCATTTGTTAATGATGTAATTACACGTTGCTGGGAGAGAACTCTCTTAAGACTCAGTCACAGTTTAAGTCTTTGGCGTGGGATGGTTACTTTGCCGGATCCCTTTGTCCCCATTGATGAGAGGCTTCCTCCTGGCGCTGAATTGTCTTGGCCAATGTTTGAATAAGCTTTGGACTTTGTCAGGTTGGAGTGGAGGAATTTTTGAACCTAAAAATAATTGTTTACTATGCGGTTGATTTCAAGTACAAGGTTTCTTAAGTGTTTTGTTCTAGAGTATGTGCAAAAGCGATCAAAACTTGTCAACACGTACAAAACTCTCAAATATGAATCCAGATAGATGGCCGGCAAACATCCACGAGCTTTGAAGGCACGCGATACCAATATGGGCTGCTAAAATGACGCTTTGCTATTTTTAATCAGAATTGACTTTTGTATTGGTTTTATTATAATGGACTGAAACCTCCCCCGATAATTTTAATATTAAGGGGATCAGTGCATGTTGGCAGGTCCCAAGTGAAGATGTACTGTGTTTTTTTTTCTCTTATTTTCCTTGCCTCTTATTGAAATGTGACCTTTATACCACATATATTATTAGCATTCTACATATAACTTTCTTACTGTTCCTGAAACCCTATTAATACTATAAATAATTATAATTTCTGTAAAATTATCATGAGACAACACACGAGAAGGGATTCAAACGAAACAAGTTTAACCAGGCTGCCTGCAACTGTTATTATTGCAAATGTTTTCAGCATTCAAATCTTTTTTGAAATCTGTTTTATCTTATAAAGGACTGATTATTTTAGGCCTCATGAAAAGTATTAGTATAAGTACCATTTAAATAAATAAAAGCTCACAAAGTAAAGTTATTTGTTAACAAAGCACCATTTTAAATGCCCACGCTTACACAGCTTAAAGAAATATCGCTCTATTTTATGGACAGACGGATTTATCGTCTGTCTGTTGTTCTGAATGATGTGTGTTATTCATCACGTATTGTGAACTTGTTTAAATGACGAGCTAAGTCTTCAAAGTCAGCTACAGTTCAAGGCGAAACATTTGGTTTACGTATATAGAATCTTACAGGGCACGATGGCATAGCGGCTTGCACGTTTTGTTAATAATCGCTCCTGTTAAGCAACAATAACAATGGTCATTAATTAGATGGGTGGCCAAGAAAATTATATCGAGTCCCACTGTCCTTATAATAGCAGCAAAAAATATACACAATATATCTCACCGATTTGCCTACGCAGAAGATTTCCAGAAACATGGGAAATACTATTTTCCAATCGGCAGGCTCTATGCACAGTGCGTCTTGTTCCAGTGCCGGTATTGGTCGGTAACCGTGCCTTCCTGTGCTGGTATTGGTCGGTCATGTAAGCCGCGCAAGTGGACCAAAATGTATTCTACGGTAATATCGGTAATATCAGCATCAATAGACATATAAATAACAAATAATAATTAATTTTGACATTGGTATTAAATATCATAAATGCAGATTTTGCTGATGTTAATAATTAAAGCTCACTTGATCGTAAACCACTCTAAGCATACTCTAAGTCACTGAACTCGCTCAAAATGGCCGCATGAAAATAATCCCTTCGTAATTAATTTTATTCTCTTTTTGCTCGCTTAGGTATATATTATTTAATCTGTGGTAGTATGTTATCAGATGGAGCGTAACAGTGCACACATTTATCAATAGTATATCAAGTTGTATGTCAATAATTTTAGCTTTCTTATGTCTAAGTTCCTAAGGATCAATATTGTAAAAGTTATCGTGACGAGTACTGTTTTCGTCGTTTTTTTTAGTTTCGGGTGTCAGTTATTGATATAATATCGGGTTTGTGAAGGACTCGAGTAGGTTTTTGTATAGATATATTTTAATGGTCGTTGTTAGGGTTGTAAAATTGTTCAGAAATAATTAAGAGCTTAATGAAAATCAAATTGTGATTTTATCGGTGGCTTATTGGTGTGGACTGGATACGATCTGGAAGGTGCAAGTTTAAATCCCGCCACGTACCAATGTATATTTGAATTTTCAAAATTATATGTACGTTTATCCGATTTTTTTACTATGATATTCAAGGGTTGTGCGTGAAATCCGCCAATCCAAATAATTGAAATATAAAATTAATTAAGCAACAAATCCAAACAGTGCGTCTGACCGAGGAAGGGTTCCCAAAACACTGACAGCATTCGCGCGCTTTTTCTTTGACCAAGTAAGCTGCCAGCTCTGGATTCTCCCATGGCCTTAATCAAACCACTAAAGCTATGGGAGATGGTCTCAATCGCTTTTATTTTCCTTAAAGGCTGCATACAATAGTTGTAAATGATTGTCACCAACGAGGTATGGATTGAAGTACGGGTATGGTGGGTTACAACCCAAACATCCTACAGCAATGCTCTGTGGTAAGGCCTATCCCAGCAGTGGGATAGACTGATAGATAAAATGAAGTTCGTATAGAGAACAGGTTTGATTGAACATCCTGTCGACAACCCTACCGGGACTCGAATTCTGATCATGTTGTGCTATGATCAGCCATTAGCCCGA